>JANIEQ010000416.1:0-14513 GCA_024708375.1 Oxalis stricta | reverse complement strand
TGGGTGATGGATGGATGGATGATCATATTAACATCTGCCATTAGCAAATGGCAAACAACAACAGCCTCTCTTTGTAACTTTGTTAGACAGATGTGAGATAAATGAATGTAAGAAGTGTATAGTGGTGATCTTCATATATTTCATATTGTCCGTTATAATAATTTTGGACCTTACTCAATTTTGGCAGAAGATTATAATACTTTTAGCTCCAACGGATATAAAAATAATGTATGAATACTGGCCTTACAGACTCTATATGTCAGTTTATTCAAGAAATTATTCACATTTCTTTACTATATATGAAATGGACATAGAAGCTCTAGAACTGGTTCTATGGGTCCACTCAAGGGCCTCTAAAATTGTAAATTTTTGACGAATAAATGGTATGCCAGGACATCACTTCAAGACATTTCTTTAAATCATCAGCTGCAAAATACTAAATTGCATCTAAGACGGATGCTTCCCCGTCACCTGGGCTAGAAACCCCAGATCTTCCATCCGTGTTCTCCAGAAACAGTTCTGTGTCCAAAATTCTAGAATAGGAGATGATCCTTTCTGTGAAGTTACATTTCCAGTTTCGAGAAAATCGAATAGGGTAGATTATATGTTTACAGATCATGGTTCACGACATCTACACAGAGCATTGATACAGAATTAAAAAAAAAAATATCAAGAGCGGAGTGTAAACTAACGACGACGGATATCCTTCCCTTTGCAATCGCAAGACGTGGAGCAACCTCAACTTCGTAATGCACTAAGACTGGCGTTCATAAAAATCCTATTTGACTGAATGAAAAAAATAACATATCGACTATGTATCCATTTTCTTCATCGGAGACTCAAATGCAATCTGATTCAAACAAAGAATCAAAAGTAAAAATGATAATTGAATTGATGCGACGGAGTCACATTAGTAACAATATTTTTAGTCAAGTTCGTTGGCACATCGCCTTATCACGGCATACTATTCCGACGCTCTTGACATCAATCTTATTCCTACTAAACTGCGGCACAAACAGCCATGGAAAAGCTCGTTACCGAACACGAACCCATCCACCCTCGAGTTGTAGGTTGTTTAGGCTTTTCCCGAGTTGTAGTCTTGTTTAGATGTTACCCTAGATGTAGGCTTAAAGTATAAGTGACCAATGGAGGTTATCAAATCATGTGAGCTTTAGAGTATAAGGACCGAGATATTGAGTAGTGACTTAAAGTATAGGGATCCAATTGAGGTATATATCGGCATCATGTGAATGTGGGCTTGGTGGTGGCAATAAAAAAACGGGCTTTTATGGTTACTGTAATGTTAATTTCAAGGCGTTTTGTTTGTATTTTTCGCTATTATTCTTCTTCACTGAATCTCAATCTGACAACAAGAAGAAGAAGAGGAAGAGGAAGAGGAGGGTAAACTCTTTCTAGCTTTGTGAGTCGTTCGGTATCCTGAATTATGAGTTTACTTGTTTATTTTGAGGTATAATTATGAGTCTTTTTTGAAGAATGCTTTTTTTTTGTTTTGTCAAATTTGACATTCATGAACTGGTAGCTGCTAAAGCATGCTTCGTTGTATATAACTCATGAACTGTAAGTCCATTTGATTCATTTTGATTGTATAACACATGAACGAACCAGCAGTCAATTCTAATTCCTGCTAAGCTTAAGATTAGTGTGCCCACCAATGCGTCCCTGATTCAGTTCTCTGTCTCTAAATCGTCATGACTAATTTCAAAACCCTTCGAAAGTGTTTGGCATTTCTCTTATTTGCTGTATGTTTGTAGAGATTTTGTTAGCAGTTGAAAAGATGAAAGTGACGATGTTTCAATAAAACACAAGCAAATACTAATAGAGAAAGGAGTGAAACATCCTCATCGAATCCTGAATCCAATATGGAGGAGCACAGTACAGATATACAATCAATCATGAAAGACATTCAAAAACTGGGTATGTTATCCTTTATGTTATTGTGATTTTATATTTTAGCTTTATTTCCACTTGAATTTTCACGTGTAACTGTTTGCAATAGCAACCCTTTTAATTTTGATGTAACAAGTACTCCAATTTTAAGTTTTGAACCTAACATTAGGGTGATAGACCCTACACTATTTTGTAATCTATTACCTACTATGCATTAGTGAGCCTGTGTGTAGACTAGTTGTTCCTCCATTCTCTTTGAGATCTTTAATTTTTATATGATGTTTAGCTTTTTGTTGCATGATTGCATCTGCTTGAGTTCTGTGTGATTGAGGACGTTTGTTGCTGATTTTAAAATATGGATGTAATGTATCTTAAAAGTTGAGAGGGCATCTGTGGTTCAACGTGTAGATATGAGCTTAGTGGGAACCTGTAATCGAAAATTAGGAATAAGCATCTCTCATATTAGTCATTGTGCATGTTAAAATCAACGCACTATAAGTAATATCTTTCATAATGATAGACTTTTCATTTCTCAGTGATTCGTTTATCATGGTCTAAGTTCTGTGGACGGTCATTGTTTGTTGTATCGTTTTCATATATCACGTTGGCATTTGCTTTTGGAAATTTCTCCATTTTCTATATTAATTCAATCACAATGATAGTTATTTTGTTCTGGTTTGCTCTGTATTATTTTTCCATTTTTAGGGAACTCATATATGACATGGAAAGAGAGAAGGAACTGGAGAACCAAAAGTTGTTGCTCTTGGTGGAAAGGCAGAAGAAGCTGAGAGCATGCATACCTGAAAAATATGTTTTTTTGCACCAGATGAGTAAATTCCTAACAAAGTTATGTAACTGCTTTCTGGGAAAATATAGGCTCCGAAGAAGCATAGACAAACCCTTAAGTGTAGCAAAGCCAATGCTGAAGAATCAGAAGAAGAGAAAGAGAAAATGAAAGAACAGGTCAGTAGCTTTCAATTTTTCGCTGATTGTCCTTGTTAGTATTTCAATTTTCTCACTGAGGGCTAATGATTATCAGTTTTTAGAACTTGCTTCTTGGATACTTCGAAGGAAATTCTAGTAGAGAGAGCTAAGAGGTCAGTTGAGAAGCGCAAGCCTGAGGACTATGACCTTGAAGTGTAGTGAAGGCAATTTTAAAATGGTGTACTCGATGTAAAGCATCTCCTAAAACCACCCTCAGAGACAGCAACAACAACAAGATGGATAT
Organism: Oxalis stricta; assembly: GCA_024708375.1. Lineage (NCBI taxonomy): Eukaryota > Viridiplantae > Streptophyta > Magnoliopsida > Oxalidales > Oxalidaceae > Oxalis > Oxalis stricta. The sequence goes on along the minus strand of JANIEQ010000416.1, from coordinate 11,377 downwards.
GCAGTATTGGTTTCACAGGGGAGAAGAAGGGAAAGGAGGTGGAAAGAAGAATAACAAAGGGAAAGAAAAGGGAATGGTAACAAAAAGCCACAGATAAATTAGCTTCCTCTGTACTTTCTTTGTTGGTACGGCATTTCCCAACAAACGGAAAAGTCAAAAACGCCTGTAATTGTAGTCGAGGCAAAAGATTTTGGATTTATTGGTTCTATCAGTCGGCGACATTCTCCCATTTTTGTTCCATTCATAAGTGTTTTTCTCTTCCTAGGAGTGATTTAAGGTATACTTCAGAGAGTAGTCAGCTAGCTTCTCATGCTATCAGGACCGACTCCAGAGTAGTTTTGCACGTTGGGAATTGAGCAAATTTCTGGAAGGTTAATTAATTATACATAAATGATAAACCTCTTACACTCTTTATTGTTCATCTCAATGTTGTATTTTGTTATTGAAAATTGCATTTTAATATCTCAGAAACTACGCACATGATCGCAATGGTTAAGGCATCCTCCTACCATATAAAAAAAAAAAAATTCTTTAGATATAATGCAAATGTAAATGTGTTAATCTATATGGCCAGTTTATATCAGACCTCAATAGAATGGAGAATGATTATAAACAAAATTCAAATAATCAATCTATTTAAATCAAAGCAAAACTCCCCCTGGAAGTCATCTATTTAAATCAAAGCAAAACTCCCCCTGGAAGTCTTTCTGGAACAGCAGAACATAAACTTAATATACTAAAATAAAAAACGACACGATTTTGAAAGTCTAATGTCTCTAGAAGAACATGTGAAAGTCTTTGTGCGCGTGTGTGCCTCTCTCTCCTTTACTTTGTTGATTTGCTGACTAGTATTTTATTTGGATGTTAGCTTGTCCTCCAAGTTCGGACATCAGATTGGTGTCAATTTACTTGTCTCAAAGATGATGTATCAATCCAATTACTTACATCAGATACAATATTAACATTGTACAACTAGAGAAGCTGCAACGAGCTTTCTGGCATGACATCAGCAATGACCAAAGCTCATTAGTTTATCTCCCCATCGTCTATCCTCTTCCTTGCTAGTTTGCCCATTTTTGTCAATTCAATCCGCGTAAAATCATTTATTTATACTATATGATTTATCAATCTTAATTACCCATTTATATTCCAATCCTTATAACCATATATATCATCATAAAGCCTTCACCTTTAACATCAAAAATATAAGAAAAAGCCTTCAACTTTCAATTCATTGCCATCACTAAGTTCATAAAAACATGTTTTCGGAACAGAGGAGCACTAGCTCAGTTGGGTTCTAGAGTGAGAGAGAACAATTTATCAATTCAAATTTAGGATATCTAATTAAAAGGGTATAAAAAAAATTGGGTTTTTATTTGTTTTTGTTTTGGATGTTAAGAAAATCTCTGTTTCCCCTGTTGTGATATATATAGATATAGATGATGGGTTTTAAATAGTTAGGAATTAGGATAGAATAGAGTTAGATATGGAGGAGCTCACAACAAGATTCTACTACAAGTACAACTACAAGATTCGAATTCGCCTGCTCCTTTCCTTACAAAGACATATGAAATGGTAGATGATCCTACAACCAACAGTGTGGTGTCATGGTGTCATCATAATGGTGGTCAAAGCTTTGTTGTTTGGAATCCCCCTCAATTTTGCAGCCTTTTGCTTCCTAAATATTTCAAGCACAACAACTTCTCCAGTTTTATCAGGCAGCTCAATACATATGTAAGTTTTAATTGAGTATTTACTACGGCTCGATCAAAATAGATGATATTTTGCATTTCATCGTCTATTTTGATACAGATGAGTATTAAGTAGCATTCGTTCATTCATACTTATTAATCAGCCTCTCATTCAATCTTTAGGGATTTAGGAAGATAGATCCTGAACAATGGGAATTTGCAAATGGGAATTTCATTAGAGGCCAGAGTGCATCTTCTGAAAGAGATTTACAGACGCAAACCGATTCATAGCCATTCTTTGTTGAAAAACCAAGCTCCATTGACTAAAACCGAGAGACAAGAATATGAAGAGAAAGTCAAAAGACTCAGCCATGAAAAGATGCAACTTGAGCTAGAATTACAAAGGCTTCAGCAAACCAAGTGTCAGCAGAAGATGGATTTCTCATTGAATGACCGACTAGAGATTATGGAAGACCGACAGAGGCAAATTATGACCTTCTTTGCTCAAATATTACTTATGCACAAGTCGGAATTTCAGCATCACACAAAAAGAACAAGGATAGATATGGATGTTTTCACTCATCTTTATGATGATCATGACCACATGATAGAAGATGGTGATGATGCTAAGATCTTGACAGTTAAGCGCGGGGGACTGAATTTGGAGAAAATTGCCAAAATAGAAGCATCATTGAAAATTATGGAAAGTTTTGTGGATGTCGAAGCTTTCCGGCTAGATTCGTGTTCGTCGGATGACATGAATATTGGCCAACTTTACTCACCAAGAATGTCACTTTGATGATGATATGAATTCTCCAGATCCCCAGATTTGCCTCTATGATATGTCACCTTCGTCGATCCTCCTGACCACGTGATTGATGAAAGCGAAGACGATTCGGATGATAAAGTGACATTTTGGCTTTGCATGATCCTCAGTGCAAGTGAAGCCAAGTCAGGTAAATGATGTCTTCTGGTCTCATTTCCTGGATGAGAACTATAATACTCGGCCTGATGAAATTCAGCTACAAAGCAAAAACATGCTCGGAAAGAATATTTGGTGGAACTGATCATTTCCTGTGTGACACTATCGACCTTTTGTTATTCGATCGATCATTATGCAATAGATTTAGCTTATTCGTGATCGTTGTACATGAGCTTTCTCAATAAGGTACCATATATTAGTTTGTATGCCTGCTTTTTTTGGACATAAGTAGAAACTCTCTTACCAGTTTTGTGTACATGATGATATATACATTGAGCATATATTGTTTCTTTTTCTATATGACATTCCAAGTCGTTGCACTTTTCTTTGCCCATTTATCAATTACAGAAAGTTGTATCAGTAAACATTCAAGTCGATAAAGGGATGAGATATATATATATATATATATATATAGTGATCAGAGACTTTTGCAGCAAGTAATGTGTTTGGTCTCTATGATCAAGAAAGTGAATATCACCTTAAAGGCTACATACACGCATAAAGCTATTTCAGACATATTATTTCTTTTTCACTTTGCAAATTACAACCACAGGAAATTGGAGAAATTAAGAACATGTTATTAGTGATAAAACGATTTAAAATTAGTAGATTTTTTAAACAAAGAAAAATTAATAGATTAATGAATATATTATTGGATAATGAACATAGCAAAGACATGGTTGATGTCCATTTATTATCATGACGAAGACAATGAACTATGCAAGTGTGAATTATCTCCATAGGGATACAGTATAAGATTTCGAACTGATATGTTGTATCAAGTTGGATCAATAATCAATTCTATAGTTTAGGGATCAATACATTAGAAGTATTAAATAGAGCAGAATCTCACAACCCAGAAAAAGATATAATAAAGTTTTTTTTTTAATATCAAAGGAAATTTAATTAATCATATCTTGTCCAGCTACAAAATGCAACGAGGAGGTAATCGATCCATCTCATTGGTCACTAAAATTAGAGATATAATGGCAGATAATTACCTTCTCGAGTCGATATACAAAATTACATGATGCGAAATGATTCCTGGGAGTTTTAATTTCTAAGATTACATTCCTACAAGATATAAAACACATCCCAATCTTCCAAAATCTCTTCTACCACCAAGAGTGCATCAGGCTCGGAGATATTACTTCAGAGAGCCTCATAGATATAGCTAATTTCATCCCATAAGCAATGCTTGAGTTTCAGCAGAATAAATGTCTGGAGGGCGCATGAGATCCATGCTGACTGGTGAACCACGACCACTCTAGAGAATTTTGGATCCACAGCCCCCAAACCACACGTCAGAAGCTAGAAATAAAGCAGCATTAGTAGGGTAGCGCTGGCCGTAGCTGTTGTTAGAGAAGAGCCTGGCTAGTATGTGGGGGTGTCCAGGAAGCAATTAGCTGAGAGGAAAGAGGAGTAAGGCGCAGAACATCGAGAGTTTGCCTAACACTCGTTTCGGTTCTTCAAAATCATCCATAATAAACTATGGAACAAGTCCAGTTTTGACGGGAGGTCACGAAGCCAAAGATATGTATATTCTCCGGTGCCAATCAAAAAAATATTCATTTGCCCTTCCAAATAAGTTGCAGCTAGGAAGAAAGAAGTGATTTGGAAAAATAACAGAATCCTTCAAGGATGTAAATAAAGTCGTCACCAATATTTCAAACTAGTTTCTTTAAATCTCATTACACAGCATAAAAGTTGAGCTGAGAAAGGGCCTAGAACGTGACTGAGAGAGATTTTTGCTGTAAGTAATGTACGTAGAGTTAATGTTATGGATCCAATCAGCTTGATTCCATAGTTCAGGGATCAAAATGTAAAAGTATAAAGTGGAGCAGAATTCGACATGCCAAAATAAGTAACGCAGCGTGAAAAACACGCTGCTAACGTAAATAAAAATAAAATAACGCAAGTGTTCAAATTCTGCTCTACTATCATTTTCAACACTTCAGCCCTCAAACTATATAATTCAATCAATTTAATCCAAAGTTCAATCAGTGATGGTTCATTGTGTTTCGATTTCTTAAAATAATATTTTGTGTTGATTAAATCTGAAGAACCACCAGCCCAAAATTTCATGTTTTAGGCATTACAAGCTTTACTATTTATGATTAGTAACAAGAATCCCTCAAACATATATAATTCTCATGCATCACTATATATTCTCAGTTCTAACTTCTAAGTTTAGTTTTAGGCTGAGTTGTGCTCTGCCACTATAAACTAGCAACAACACTGGTATACTGACAATCTACTATAATCTCTAGATGACATATAGTATTTTTATGTCTTAAATACTTTACTACTGCATCAACTAATTTATATCATAAATATTTTTATACAAAAGTGACAATCTACTACAATATAATTTAAACTTACATGTGATAAATGTATTTACAGGATTTTTTTTTTCCTTTTCTGAAGTTATAGAACCAGTTTAATTTTCATTATTCTCTTTTATTTATAATTCAATAAACATTTAGAAAAACCTAATTATGAAAAATAAAATCAATGATTTTTTTAATTATAATATCAACGAATCTTTAGGAAAACGTGTAATTCAAAAAAATACATATACATCATTACATATCAAAAAATACATATACATCATGCGCATGCTCCATATTTCGATTTTTGGATCTCAAATGCGCACATGGTCGTGTTTGCAATGCATTACTAGTTTATTTAACTCTATATAAAATGAGTAAATGCAAATTTTCGTAATAATTTAATTTAAACTCACTTATATATATATATATATATTTATACATATATTCATTATAGTATATGTTTTCAAAGATTCAAATCGAAAATGAATATCTTAACATTCGATCATGATTTGGTTAGCAATTCACCTTACGATTATCATTTCTTTCATAAGTCATATATATTGAGCTTTTCATTCAACCTATGCATGTTTAAGTGTTTAACAATTTTTACTACAACCAAGAATTGTTGGCCTAGATTTGAAATCTTATGATCCGGCAATGAACACGATCCTATTGATCTCATAAAAAAATCATATTATAATTTTCTTCACAAGAAAAATTATGGATATTGTTTTTGAGTTAATTGTAATTGATTATAATAGTGATTTAGATTTTAATAAATAATTATTATATATTTTAAATTTTTATTTGAATTTGAATTTCTTATTAAATTTCACATAATATCTTATATATTTATATAATAACATTAATTTTTTATTATATTATTAAATTTATATAACATCTAAATTTATATACATATAAATGCATATAAAGTGATCTAAATTTATTATATATTATTTCAAATTCATAAATATTTATGTAAATGTATTAATTTATTGAAATTAATACAACGATAAGAATGGAAAGAATGGTTTAAATATATATGAATTTCATAAAATGATATTTAAGTTTAACCAAAATAAATTTATATACGCGACACTTGAAATGAAGCGGGATGAGTATGTGTATCGACATACACATTGATTACTGTGACTCAGCATACAACCCTAGACTTTAGCAAATACATGAAAGCACATGCTTACAGTATATTCACTTTGTCTATAGTATGTAGTCATGTAGATGTTCATGGATCATCATTTTATTGTGAAATACTGCATTAAAAACTCAAAAAGAGTTGAAAAAAAAAGCTATGAAGGTGTCTTTTCTTTTTCCAACATGGGTCTGGGGACTAGTCCTTCTCGGACTAGTTATGTGCGAGGGAAAATTTATTCAATTTGAAACTGTTGGTGTCAAAAAGAATGATTACCAAACATTCATCAAAGAGGTGCGTAAAGCAGTTCTTTACGGTACTAATTCAATCATACGCAAATAACACATACGGTATGCCAATGTTGCCGACAAGGTTGGATATTCCACGCTTCATGCGGTTCGTTGAAGTTAAGCTTTGGAACTGGGAGAAGCTATCTTCATCACCATAGCTATAGATGTTGCAAATCTAAATGTGGTGGCTATCGCAATCGCACAAGCACGTCCTTATTTAGCGATGCGCCTCCGGAAGTATCTTGATCTCTTGCCTTGCACAACACGGAACATCCTACCTTTTAGTGTAGGTAATTATAGGAAACTTGAAGATGCTGCTGAGCGAACCGAGAGGATATCCCCTCTTGAGTAAGGACTAGGTGGCCACTTCTCTCTATTTTAGCACAATGACAGCTGAAGTTGCACGCGCGCTTATAGTTTGTATGCAGATGATCTCTGAGGCTGCACGCTTCAGACCTATCGAGCAAATGATTCGTGCAAGTCTTAATGATGTAGATGGATATTATAGAAGTTTTAAGCCTGATCCTTACATGATAAGCCTTCAAAATAACTGGGAAAAGCTGTCCACCCCAAATCCAGTCTGCAAGCAGACGAACCTTGACCTTCGGAGACACGGTGACCCTAAAAGGCACAAACGGTGCAAATATTGCCGTGAATTTTATGCATGAAATTCGTTTCACCCTCGCGATCATGAGATTTGTTTGTGGACATCAATCGCTCAATCATGTTTCTACTTGTCCGGATACTGCAATAGAGAAGCCAATGTTTATTACTGGACGACAGGGTTTATGTATCAATGTGGAAGATGACAAATACGTTTCCGGGACCATCATTCGTGCATTGCCTTGCCCGAGCGAGAAGCTACGCTCTTATTTATTTACGTTTGAAGCAGACGGGACGCTTCAAAGCAATGGTTGGTGCGTAACTGATGTTGGCAATCCTATCGTTACGATTGAAGATCGTAAAAGAACTGAAATTGTTGATGCCACCAAGAAGGATCTACGGCTAAATGGAACCATCGTAAATCTCAAGACCGGTTTAACTTTGACCACACATCAAAAGGGCAATCTTCTATGGTATGTATATGTTCAGAGAACCACTGAAGTTTCTTATCAAGGGTTTTCTCCTATCCTAGACCGTATGTTCCGTAGAGTGTTGATTTTTGGGTTCAACGATCTTTGCCTGCACACAGATGGTGCATCACGGGTGTTTTTAGTTACCTGTGATGCTTCTCAAATCGGATCAGAAATGGATTATCTATGGAGATGGTACGTTACGCTCTGAAAAATACGAAGATAATTGCATGGGGAGTATTTCACATGGGGGAGTAATTGCTCTCACCAATCAATATTGTTACCAGGGTCAGAATGGTGAACGCTGGGTATTTGACAACAATGGCGTCATTAAGAATTTAGGCATCGGTGGTAAGGTAATGGAAGTCAAAGACTCTGATCCCAACCTAAGGCAAATAATCTCCAGCACCTACTCTGGAAATCCTAACCAAATTTGGTATACCATACCATTTCCAGAGATATCCCAAGCCCCTCATCAGATAAATTAGCTAATGACATTATGATCTTACAATTATTAAAGCTATCTAGCTCATCGACTCCAATAACGTAATTCAGGCACTACTCTCTATCGTTGTCTTTGTCTTGTCTGTCTAATGTTGCTTAATTTGTAGTTTGTGTGTTAATTTCAAGTTATATTTCTATCTACCTAGTTTATGTTTTAATGTGATAAGGACTAATGTTATTTATTAAAGCATAATAATATCATCAAGTATTAATTAGTATACTTCTTTCGTCTCAAATTAAATGTTAATATAAATATAATTTTTTATCTCAAATTAAATACAAATTTTGATAAATTTAACAAATATTAATTATATTTTTCCATTATATTCTCATCACATTTATCATTTTCACCCTCATCATCTTCTCATGTATTCTCTCCCACCAACTTCACCATCTTTACCCACATATTTCCATGAGAATTTTTTAGTCCATACAATGATAATTATATTGAAAAATTAACTAAAAAACATGTTTTATTGATTTGTATGAAATCTCCTATATTAATATTTAATTTAATTTGAGACGGAAGAAGTAGTAGAAAAACATGTACGTCTTGAGAAGATGTCTTGTTTAATTGCATCAAAAAGAAGATGTTGTCTTGTTGTCTCCAAAAGAAAATGTGTAAATCTGAAAGGGAGAGGAGCGCGACCAACCTGCATACCAAAATGGTAAAACTAATTTCATTAATTTTTATAGTTAAGTACATATTTGATGTGTAGATGTGTCTAATAATACTATTAATATTATATTATAAGAAGATAATAAAATATATTTATATTGACTTAAAAAAATTATTTTATTACTAATATTATATATTTTATAGTTTAAGATGAATTAATGAATCTTAAAAATAATATATAAAAAAATTATATATCAAACATATTCTTAAATATAAAAGTTATTGAAATTAATCATTATAACGTGTCAAGTTTTCGTTAATTGTAGTATGTGGAGCCTCCCGCCGTAACAAGTTACGAGTTTTTGGCAATCTGAAATCTAGCTCCCTGCTATCAGATTTTTAAACTTAAATGTAAGCAACAGGACTGTATTAATTAATTTTGTTATCCCTGTTAGCTATCCCTCCAGCTCGTCATCGGCCTTATCATCATGCATTTATCATTTCTCGGTGGTTAATTAAGTCATGTTAATTAGGCAACGATAGATATTGAGAGGATTGATCGAGAAATTGCTCGATTACAGAAAGAACAAGAGATCAATTTCTCGATCACAGAAAGAACAAGAGATCGATTGATGGCAATACAAGCTCTCAATTATATACGGAAGACTATCAATTTCTGGGGCCACGTGCAAGGAAGTGGACGATTGTCGAGAGAGAGAGTACTCGATCGGGAATATTATGCCACTATATTGACTAGCATTTAACATCAAATATTTCGCGTTAATATAACTTTCTTTTAATCTGTTTTTGCATGCGAATTAATATTTTTTGTTTTCCCGTAACAAAGTTTAAAATTTAGCTTAATTCTTTGTCAAATTTCTTGTGCATGTTTAAATTATACTCTCCTCCGTCTGGAAGTACATGATATCTTTACGTATGTAAATTTTTTGGTGCAAGTTTCTTTTTTATTGAACAAAACGAACAGAATATATCTTAAATTTTTCTAAAAACGCAACATTTGCGTATATAAATTATAAAGATAAAGAGACATATATTTTCAAAACGGGTAGTGTCTTCCGTGTCAATATAAATCTACATTAACCAACTGAATACTGGCCTAATGAACAATCGAACCACTTTATTACAGAGTCAGAGATAATTTAGTAAATTGGAGTGTGATTTAACATTAATTAAAAAAAAAAAAAAATTGGAGTGGATTATTATTATCTATGTTACTTGAAATCGAGGACGTATACGGATATGGAGACGGAGACCGAAAACGACAAATTCTAAAATTTTGTGGTATGAAGACGGTAATTTTAAAAAGTATTTAAAACATAATAATTAAATAAAAATACTAAATAACTTTAAAAATAAATTAAATTATCATATAATTTTAAAAGTTTAGAGAAATTAAACCTTATAAATCCATAATTAAAGATTTTAAATATGTGATGTACATATAAAAAATATGTTGAGAATGTTTCAAAACGTTTTTTATCACGTTTCTGTCAAAAAATGTGTTTTGAAACTTTTTTTAGTATTAAATCAAATTTTTCTACATTTCGTTATTTATTGTCGGTCAAAAAACGTCATCAAAACGTTTCTCCTACTTTGTCTCATGATATGAATCCGTCCGGGACGAAAACCTCGATGAAACTGATATACCCACGTAACATAGAATATTATTGTACATGTAAAAAACAAAGAATCAATTTATCCCCAAAATATTTCCTATTTGCCTCTCGATGTATAATTAATTAGGTCAATACATTCACAGTTTTGCCTATAATCACTCTAATTCTCAACCCCATTTGAATAAATTATATATTAATAATCTCCTATTTTGTAAACTCAAATTATTATTCTTATTTCCAAATATATTACGATTTTTTCCTCGATTTCTCCAAGAAACACAAACTATTTCCTATTTGCCTTCTATACACGAAGCATGAAACTACACGATTTAGGCATCATAAATTCTCTATATAAGTAAAATTTTCTTCTCCATAACTTTCACATATCTTTTCATCTATCATGATCAGTTTTCAATCTTGCAAAAAGGCAAAAGTTATTTACAACCACGTTTAATTGTTCAGCAAATCTACGTTCTTGCAATTACGAGTTCATGAGCGTGAAAGACAAGAAGCAGAAGCTACCGCAACTTCGAAAGATAGAGAAGGGAGTTAAATAAAGTTGAAAAAACAAGCAATCCAGAAATCGATAATTGTATTGCTAGCTTTGAGAAAGAAGAAGAGTGGGGAACGACAAGCTCTTATCACATTGACTATTCTCAACGAGAAACAACAAGAGCTTGAAGAAATTGATGATCGTATTGCTTCCTTAAAGGAGATTGTCTATCATAATGCTTTAATTGGAAGTCGAGAGTAATTAAGAAAATCGAGGATGGTTGTCCAGGAATATACTACATACAGCCATTAATGGGCTGAGCATATTATTGCCACAATATAGTATTTCTTTCTATTCTAATTATTTGCATGCATATGATTTATTTTTCTACCTTCCGTTTTCTTAGTTTTGTGATGAATATATTATGCTTCCTTTACCCAATGAATCTATCTTTCATTTACTTATTTTTTTGTCAAATTTCTGACAACTTGTGCATGATTTATTTTCTTGGTTACAAGAATAGAAGTACCACGGTTGTAACACAAGGCTAAAATAGTGTCGACAGGAATCTAAATCTCCTCGACACACATACTCTCCGTATATCA
>JANIEQ010000415.1:0-13874 GCA_024708375.1 Oxalis stricta | reverse complement strand
CAATTATTGTATTTATAATTTGAATCCATTGAGCTCAATCCTAATAGCAGGTTGCATAAATTGTTTTTGAGCTTTTTTGGGGGATGGATCAATCGTTAAAATTAAGTATGTCAATTAATCTTGGCATTCAGGTATCTTGTGATCGAGGTAGTGAAAATTCATTTCGATGCAACCTTCATTGCGGCTTGAATGACCAATCGAGATGGAATTATTGCGAGGGATTTTCATGGAATTGGAAGAATGGGGAATGCTTGCTTTTCAAGTCGAAACTATTGCAACTCTTGAAGCCATAGATTTGACTTTTCCATGAATGCAAGTTCGATGATTCTAGAATGAGTAGCGTGAATATCATTGCGATTAAATTCAAGGCTCTTTGTTTTTTCATAATTGTCGGATTCAGTTTGTTAAAAGGGCGGAAATAACATTACTCATAGTTTAAAGCATCTCAATTTATTGCCCTCAAAGTTTATTTTCATTTTATTAAGAAAAAATTGGCTGTTTTTATAGAACCAGTATTTTGCTGTATCCACCACACAAAAAAATATGTAGTATTAAATAATAAGCAATTAGAAAAATAGTTAGGTCATGTTTATTTTTTATTTTTGATTTTATATTTGACGTCTAAGGTTCACAATTCCCCATTTAGGGTATAGTATGAATCATAAAATATATATAAAAATATTATATGTAAATGAAAAAAAAAATACCTAAATAAATATGACTTTAGAAAAATTTGACAAATTTTTTCTCTCCGTACACTTGTCTTTTTTATTAGTGGTGGGCACAGCAAAATATTGTCTCGTTTATTTCTTCTCTTCCAATAATGTATCACGTATCGGCAAGGAACTTTGGATATCGTTTCGGCTCATTGAAAGAGTCTATTATTTTATTATTTAAAATAAAAATCTTACCTCCATTTTATAATAATTGATTGTTTGAGTTTTAATGGCTTGTGTTCAAGTGTATTAAAGATATTTAAAAAAATCTCCAAATTAAACAAAACATCATAAATAATTTAAAAAATATTTTATTTAAAAATACCTCATTACATCTAATTAATTAGTTTCTTATATATTACTAATTAAATTCTACAAATAATATAATTTTATTATTTTCTCTTTTACTCCAATATTTTATATAAATTGAAATATTCTTTAATATAAAATTAATAATTATTCTTGTAAATCTTATATACAATTGAGTTATGAGGGCATTCCGACATGACTTGCTTTTGTTGGGTAGTAAGAATCTTGTCCCTAAATCGACACTCTACAAAGAAGTCTTGGTTCATCCTACGGATCGTGGCAGCGTCGATCGACAACAAAACTTTCGATCAACCGGATCTTTTACCGATTTTAGAAAAACAAATCGAACCGAAAATCGGCCGAAATTTTTCGATCCGTTTTCGGTTTGATCGATCGATTTCTTTTTCTAAATTATTAAAGAAAAACAGAGACTATTTATAAACAAAAAAAAAAATTGATATATATATAAAAAAACTTACTACTATTATAAAAAAAATAATTATAAGTTAAAAAAATTATATTAAAAAAATCTTACTGTTTTTCTGTCGCATTTCGACCGGTTAACCAACCGACTGCCTACCGGTCAAAACCGACCTTAAACTCCAAAAATACGATACCTGACCTAGAACCGACAAATCGATCGAACACTAAAATAACTGACATTTCATTCGGTTTTTCATTTCATTCTATCTAGCTTTTGTTTTTGCCCATCCTTAATTCAGCCAAAGTGGCAAACTATATTTTTCAAATACTTAATACAAACTTTCTGTCGACAAATTAGCCACTAACTTGTTTTTTCAAATACTTTGACTGAGTAATTTAATTGAAGACACGAGGACTCATATGCATGGAAATAAACTGTGTTTTTTAATAACGCATGGAAATAAACTTGTTGACCGAAAAAAACAAACAAACATTGGTACTTATAACTTAAATGTTTATCATTTAGAACAGAAAAGGTTGCAACTTAACTCATTACACAAATCTTCCATAGCAAGGCTTTTGCCTAGTGAAGTGAATATAAACAAACAAAACCAATTTCTAAAATTTTGCTTATTACCAATGCTGAATCTGGCCCCTTGCTGGTCCAAACTGAATCATAATCCCATTTTTGGAAAAAGGAGGACATTTATAAATTGATTCTTAAATTTTAGATGTTGCGGCTACTCAATCCATGACGCACTCAACATCTTAGCCATGAAGCCATACCTTTCAGCAGCTTCAGTAATCTGGCAGGTATAATTAAATGTCAACAATGAAACCAAATGCATGGGAAAGAAAAGAACAGGCTAAGCTGTAGTGAGAATAATGATTTACCATTTTCTGGGTTGGACGGCCAGCACCATGACCAGCCTTGCACTCGATTCGTCTCAATGATGGGGTTGGTCTGGGGGCTATCCTCCATCTGTTGTGTACAGGACATGTTGCATTGTCTAACAAATGGAGTCAAAAGTTCAATGATTTTTAGCATCTGAGAGTCGAGACGGCACTAAAGAAATGAGAAAACTGTATTTTATACCCCTGTTGTTTGACAATCATACCATTGGAACCCCTTATGTTTGTTCGGCACCAAAATACCATACACCATTAAGTTCGATATATGTAGCATTTTGTCAGAATTGTGATAAAGGGGTAAAAAATGGTGTAAATGTCAAATGATAGGGTACAAAATACAATTCCCCAGAAAAAACTAGTACAGTTCACTCACTGCTAATAACTTCAATGAATGCAGAGGCACAACACGATCATCATGGTCAGCAGTTAATAACATGGTAGGAGGGTATTGGACCCCAGGATGCTCCTCCCATGGTCGTCTAACATTGTGCAGCGGTGAGTATCTAAAATTTAAAATGAAAAGATGCATCAATTATTAATTATAGACATATATAAACGAAAAGAACATACGTCGATGTGCAGGACTAATTTCTCACTTGATCAGCCAGTGAAAATCTTCCTCCTTGTCAGAGCATCCATAATCCGAGGTCCACGCATGCCCTATATGGAGTAAAATAAAAATGACAATCGACAGAGAATCATTAAATTTTGGCTATTCTACATGTATGTAAGAGTAATACTAACCAATGGTGAACTTATGGAAGCGCAACATGTCCATAACACCAACATGAGCTAGAGCACAACCAAAGAGATCAGGCCTCTGCAAAAAAAAAAAAAAAGAAAAAAAAAAAGGGTTTGAGCATTATTTAAGTAAAAGTAAATGCTAGTATATGCTAGAGATGATAACCTGATTTATACAAGCTCCAATAAGAAGTCCACCATTGCTTCCCCCTTCAATACACAACTTATTGGGTTGTGTATAACCAGAAGAAACAAGGTATTCAGCAGCAGAAATGAAATCATCAAAACAGTTCTGTTTTTTAGACAGTGAGCCTGCTTTATGCCATTCCTCTCCATATTCTCCTCCACCACGAATATTTGCAATGCAGACAACAGCACCCAAATGCCTTGTCAGTATAATGCGGCTGACACTGAATGATGGCGTCAAACTAATGTTAAATCCACCATATCCATACAACAAACATGGGTGTGATCCATCCAGGTTAATATTCTTTCTTGCCACAATAAACATCGGTATCTTTGTACCATCCTTACTAGGTACGAAAACCTGAGAAAAAGAAAACACAGTTGATGATGGAGGAAAACTGGAAAAAGAAACAACCAAGTTCAAAGCAAGGAAGGAAGGCTACATCTTAATTCTTATCTAAAACAAGTCTAATATACCCTTTTGGTATGAGTGCACAAACATTAGCTACGGATTCAGTAATACTAAATACTATACGTGAAATCAGCATGTGGAGTTCAAGCTAAACTGCAAAATTAAAACGCAAGACTGGTATCTCTACTGTGTGAATGTATCTACGGTACTTACCTGGTCAACATGGAACTCTGAACGGTCGAACCGAGATACATTTATTTCACTGAAATACCTTCATTTCTGGAACCTGAGAATCTAAGTTGCACTGATATATAATACCAGGAGTAAGGAAACTGCTAAAACCAATAAAAACCGTGTTGTCTTTCCGTCGTGCAGAAATCCCATTCACTGAACCAATGTCGATAGGTAACTGGTGCAAAAGAGATCCAGTTTTCAAGTCCCTAATCTGCAGAACATACTTGACATCACTCAAGTAGCTGACAATAATTTGATTCCCATTAACGGCAGTCGCAGATTCGAGCACGTCCCTGTCAGCTTCGGGAATAACATCGGCCCACTTGTTTGGTTCATTCAGATCCACTCGGACAAGCTTGTATTTTGGAGCACTTTTATTAGTCAAGAAAGTAAACAAGGTGCCGTCATTTGCTACAGCCTCATACTGAGCATCAAAATCATCAACCAACTTGACAAATGGGAGTAGACTGTCTCCTCCACGGAAACTTTCCAAGCCACTGGAAAGTGTTGATATATCACAGTAGTATACTTTGTTCACTGGGTCACAAGTTTCCCTATATACATGAGAATATACTGTAAAAGAAAATTAAACCATGACGTCAATTTGGAAAGGAAGAGAAGATTACCATCCATATAAGCAATAAAAACTAAAGAAATTTACCTTCCCATCTTCTGTGACACCAGCTGAAAATGAGTACTTGGGATTTTCAGGATCTTTCCAACATAGAATATCTTCAGACTGATCGGTGCCCAAGAAATGATAGTACAGCTCGTTATTTAGATTGACGTTGGTCTCTGTACCAGCATCCAGTTCTTCACCATCTCTTACAGATTGAATATAAAGAGACTGATTCAGCTTCTACATGCCACGGCACTTCATTGTACAAAAACAGGTTTCACTAAAGTTTTTGTTGCCAAAATTTCAGTTGAGACTTCTAGCCTAAATAATTTTGTTCATGTCAGTCAAACGAATTAAATGAATACTTACTTGGGAGATGGATATCGGCTATAGAAGAAACCCTTGTTATCATGAGTCCAACTAATACCTGAAAACTTAACCTGCAAGGAAATAGCATAATCAATAAATCCAGCTTTCTAATTTCTTCTATGCCTAGAAACTGTAAAAAAAGAAAGCAAGAATTACTAACCCAGGATAAAGAATCAGTCTCCACTGTCTTATTATCAACTCGCATAACTTTAATTGTAACCCAATCACTGCCACTTGAACTAAGTCCATATGCCATGTATTTTGCATCTTCGCTAACTGAAAGAGTATTCAGCGACACTGTTCCATCTTCACTAAGCACATTCGGATCAAGCAAGACCTTTGGTTCACCATCCAAACTATCCTATAATAACAAACCAACGCAACGTACATGAGTTTCATAAATAAGTAAAAAAAACAAATGCTAGGATACCAATTAACAATAGCAAATCAATCAAATCGAGAATGAGAAATAAATAACCTGAACGTATAGAACATTCTGAGCTTGAAGACCAGTGTTGTGGGAATAAAAGTACTTATCTCCTCGTCTGAAAGGGACATCGTATCGCGGATAATCAAATAGTTTCATGATTTTATCACGAAGTTTATCCTTGGTTTCACACTTTTCTAGCACCGATTCAGTCAATTTCACTTGCTTCTCCACAAACTCCTTGGTCTCTTCTGCATCAGGGTCTTCAAGCCTATTCACAATTCAAAAAAAACAAAACAGAACAAATATACTTACTGTCAAACACAACAACTAAGTCCTTCCTAATAGTAAAAAAAATTATATCTGGTTATACTAGAAATCAAAGATTGTGAATTTTTTACCATCGATAAGGATCAGAAACTTTGACGCCATGGTAATCCTCGACGATGGTTTCGTCTCTTCGAGCAACTGGGTACTGCAAACGCTCGATATGACCAGAGAGTGACCCCATTGTCGTCCTGGTGCAACAATTAATTCTCGAAGTTGAGCGAGGTTGTTTAACAGGAGGAGACGATGATAGAGGGATTCCGGCTAATATAGAAAAGCGACGATTGAGATTTCGTGGAGGCGAAGAAGAAGAAAAGAGTCTGAGGGAGGACCGAAGAAGATATTGGTAGTGGTTTGGGTTCAATGACGATGACGACAACATTTTACCTTCGTCTTCTATTGGGCCTTCGGATAAAACAATTCATGGGTACACGATGCTATTTCAGCTCAGACTTTTTCTTTATTACATCGTATTTGTCGGCCTGCATGTACTTCGAACCTGCAATGCCTATGAAAGAATGCCCATCAATTGGTCACATGGTGTGTGACAATTAAAAAAAACTATAATCTTTCTAATTTAATTTTCTTTTGAATTTATAATCTTCCTAATTGAACCTATGGGAAAGGGATAAATTTATAATCTTCATTCACAATTTGTTGATAGATTTTATCTAACTACTCGTTTGGAAGCCAATGGCCGGACTAAGAGGGGAAATGGGGAAACATAATATTTTTCTGTTTAAAACGTACAAGAAAGTAAATGTGAATGAAGGATGTTTCGTTAGAAAATCAAACGACGTAGTTTTAGGGGTTGGTGATAAAATGGAACGATGTAGTTTCTCCCACGGTTTGGCGGCATTTCTATGGGTTAGTGATACTGCAGCTTTAATTGAATACGCACATTTTTTCCCATTGTCCATGTCAATTGTTTCTTCCAAAAATCGAATGGTGTAGTTGTAGTTGTGGTGGTTAGTTATCGAATATACGAGGAGATCGCGACGTTGTTTGAGCAAACTCTAAGGATCCGTTCGTTTCGTATTTTACGGATGCTCGAGCATGCTTGATAGTATTGAACTTAGCTTCATATTGAACTTTTTTTCTTCTTCTTACAATTCACTACATTTACAATTGACTACCTAAATTTTGAAGTATCTTTTTGTACCCTCCATTAAATAAAGATGACGTGTCAACCGTCAACATTCGTCCGTTGTCTCCTCCACCAGATCTCGGCATAAATCTCCCCGTCAACTAAAAGAATTGAGGTAACAAAATCAAAATATAACATTTCTATTAAAAAAATCATCGATTTTAGAAACTCTTTTACACACGTATCACCTCTTTAAGAATAGGATAATTTGTCCTAGATAAGATCATACTCGAGGATAGAGCATTGTCTCATGCTGTGAAGGATGGCGAATATGTATCTAGCATCGCTAGAGTTTTGCTGGAGCTTGTGAACAAGAGTGGAGTCTCATCTTTGGATAAGTGTGGCAACAAGTTTTCGTAATTGTATATACAATCTTCTAAGTTTCTAAGCTGTAAGTCTCGTTGAAGTAATTGATCTTTCTATGATGATGATTACGATATCAAAATAGTTTATCCTCTCTATGTCTGCAAAAATATCTCTGATAGTGATAGTAAGTTGTGCAAGTGCGTTTGAGGATGAGTAGTAGGAATCATATCTCGGATACTTCATATAGTATAGATCAGGTTTGATCTTTGTTTGGGTTGTTTTAGCATTGACTAAGATGTTCTTAACCAATCTTAACATTTTTATTTATTAAAAAAAATAAACTACATTAAGTAAAAGAAAATAAAGTTTAAGTTACTTCCGAATCAAATTTTAGTTGTTGAATACCGGTTAGTTAAATTCAGTACGCCTATCCAATACAAAATAAAACATCTAAATCACGAGCACGTAACTTCACTATCATGGAACTTGAGAGGTAAGGTATTAATCTTACATCTCTAATAAATTTCGAGTTTATAATGTCTTGTATGTGATTGAGTTCTTGAAGTTCTAAATGAACTTTGACTTGAAGTTTTATAGCAATTGGTCTTGGAAATTCATTTTATGAAGTTGTAAAACTTGGATTTTTAAACAACATTTGATTTCTTTTTGTCAAGTTTTAGACCGTATAACTTTTTTAATGCTTAAATGTTAAAGCGTAGACTTTTTAAACAATTTGGTAGACCTTTATCGTATCTTGTAAAGCTTAGACTTCTAAACAAGGTTATATAATAGGAATGATTTGTTAGTATTATCTTAGATTCTCAGCACATGAATTGTCTTATGGTATTTCATTTGCTTAGTGATGACTTGAAAGCTCTTCTGAATTTAAATATTTTGGATCTGTTTATATCGGTTTAACTGAAACCAAACCAAATGATAATCGGTTCGGTTTTAGTCTCATCTTGAAAACTGATAATTTTCGATTCGGCTTAAACCCAGCCTTGCCATTTTTCTAGCATTGCGACAAAAGAGAACGAAAAAAAAAAAAAAAAAAAGAAGTGGTAATACCTCCCACATTTACTTCCTATTTTTGGAGGCAAATTCTCCTCCGTAAGGATGGAGGTAATATTTACATTTTAAAAAAACTACTAATTAATTATAATCATATCAAGTAACTAGCGCACATAGCTTCCGGCAAAATAGGCCAAAGGACCAACGATTCCGGCATTGATATACGTTGCTGGCTCAGATTGACTATAAGCCGAACGATCGTCGGAGTATCCGTCATTTTGATTTGGGCCTCCGACAATTGCTCCGGTTAAAATATTTGGATTAGGATTTGCTGAATAGAAGAATGGTTGGAATCCTCCATCACAGCCAATGGTTTGCGGATGACTTATGACGGAAGGCAAGGAAGATCCTCTATCGGTGAACTCTTGTCGGAAAGTTAGAACCGAAGCCCACCATGTAGGACATTTTTATAGGGTTTACCCCAAGGATATAGTCCACCTATGGAAACATAAAAAACTTAATCAACACAATTATAAATTTCAAGTATGTAGTTTAGATCTTACTTGAAAATGTACGAATAACATTGTATATTTAATATGGATATGTACTTACCTCCATCGCTAATTACTCGTATCAGAATGGATTGAGTACTGAATAACTTACTTGCTTTTGGCAACGGCTAGTAGAGTGTTGGGGTAAATATTGACACCACCACAAGTAAATGTATGTTTTGCGGCTTTCATGTACTTAGCATAAGTAGTCAACAAAGATGTTATAGATGTAACATATTGTAAGTTACTTTCACTCATCTTGTACATAAGACCCCTGCATTTAATTTGTGAATATTCAATTGTAAGTCTTTTTTTTAACGATTTTATCGAATTTTAACTTTCGTTCATAAAAAAAAAAACAAGTTGAAATATGCATCGATTACCAGAAGAAGCATTTTATTTACCTTGAGTGTATTGTGACTTGAAGAAGGAGAATTGGGCAAAATTTTGCACATGAAATCTTCAGCTTCATGCACATATTGTTCAAAATTCCTATCGTTGTTCACCAATGCTCTCTGCAAAAATGATCAAATAAATTAAATTTGCTTAACTCGATCTCAAATTATTCATAACTATTGATAATTACTTTCATTACTTCCTCAATATTAATTTAGTGGTTTAATATAAACAAATACCCTTGCAAGAAGAACATGAGCTCCGGCAAATTTGTTGTCCCAACTGAAAATGTCCGGAGAATCATCAGCTCCGACCGATTTGAGGAAGTTGTAATAAGAAACATCATTTGTTGCCCTAAATAGCCAGGAAGCTCCCATACCAACTCATCCTACAAATAACCAAATGTTCACAAATACCTTTTGAATTAACAAAATTATAACTACATTCTTCTTCAGAAAATTTGTTAAGGGGTGGATTGCAAAACATTACATTTAAGGAGGGGCAAATTATATATAATACTATACCTTGTAACCGGAATAAGAGCAATAAAATGGGCAAACAGCCGAGCCAAGCGAGTCACTATAAGCACCACGATACTGCATTGCAAATTGCATAACTTTCTTGGCTGTTCTTATCAAAACTCGAGCATATTTTGGATCGGCTTTCCGGAACACCAAAGAAGCTGCCGCCAATGCGGCGGCTGTTTCTGCCGCGACATCTGACCCAGGACTACTTGGGAGACCCAATAGACGGTACGGACGGTGTCCATATCCTCGGGCCGTTCCCAACATTTGTGGTCAACATTTGGGTCACCCACGCCAACGTAGAGCCTACCGGGTGTCAATGTGGCGCATTTGAGGAGGTAGTCCGTGGCCCATCGGATTGCGGCACGTGCGTTTTGAAGCTCTGGGCCCATTCTCTTTCCGTACTCGAGTGTATTCCATGACAACATTGTGGTAGTGAAGGCCATAGGAAAGTTGAATTTGACGTTGTCTCCGGCGTCATAATATCCCCCACTTAAATCGACCTACATTGGCATCAAAATAATTCATTTTATATACTCTTTTGGTCCCAAAATACCCGTTGTATTTTATATATAATTTACATAAAAAATATGATATATAATTTGAAAGGAAATATTGTAGTAGTATATTTTAATAGTGGATAGAGGGGCGAATGGAAGAAAAACTGGCATAGAAAGATGAGGTGGCCGATGAATTTTTTATGGATTTTTTTTGATATCTTTTTATGTATTTTAATATAATAATGAAGCTCTAAAAAGTAAATATAATGATAATAATATATTCATATGAAAATTTTGGCGGAATTTTTTTCCTTTAGAGAAAGAAAAATCCTTTTTTTTTCTAACTTTTTCTTTCTGAAGTTCAAGACATCTTTTGACTTTAGGACAAGGCAAGCTTTTTTTTATTTATTATGTTAAGGACAAGACAAGGTTGACTACTAATTGTTGCTTGCCTGAAAATCATTTTCCGAGATACCGGTAGGAAATGTAAGGCTTTTAATTAGGCTTTTAAGCGTGATACATGGCAATTAACAAATAATTACTTAATATTATCTAAACTACATCATATTCCTGACAAGGCTGATATATAATGAGTTCGATGAGTCTTAATTTCTTTCCTCTTTTTCTCTAGCAGAACAAAACCATGTGTTTTCTTTGGGAACATTGTGGGGTTCTGTTCCAATATTTATAACAATTTTTATTTTATAAAAGTACTTGAATTCCTTAAGAAAATCCAATATTGCTTCGCAATTCATGAATATTTATAGTTTGTGGAATTGGATTTCTAGTGACAGTTGTATCAATATATATATTTCTAGTGACAACATATTTAAGGAACATTAATTTGAAGAACATGTATATAAATTCTTTAAGAAACAAAATACAGCTTACTCCTCAAAATACTTGTATATCAAATTTATTTTATATCGATCAAGAAACTATAACATAATTATTACTCCTAATAGGCATCAATAATGCATAGAGTAAAAAGAATGCAAGAGAGGATGAAGAAGGGGAAAATTAGGGAAGAGAAGAGGTCTCTTTGCATAGGATAAAATGAGTAAATGCAACTAGTTTATCTTGTTATCTATAATTAAACTACTGAAAATTAAAGTCATGTTTTCTTATATGAAAATTTGGAATGTATGCTACATATATATATTTTTTCTTACATGAGCAAGGGAGCCATCAGAAAGACCAGAATTGGACCTCCATGAGACTTTCTGATCTCGTGGGAGCCTCCCTGACCTCTGTCCCTGGAAAAACAAGAGTGACTTTGCCAATGCATCTCTGTAATTTGGATTTCCAGTCACATTTTCCATATTTAATACTAATAACAAGATGAAGAGACAAATACAAGCTCTCCTCATCATTGCCATTTCTAATTTTGTACTTTCAATGGCTCCCTTTAATTTGTATTTTGCAATGTTTGAGTTTATTCCACTAGTACAGACCTTGATGGCCTTTATATAATAGAAGCAGCAAGCAGTATTTGCACAAGTCCTAATTCCCATGCATACCGCGAAATTAGGCTTTTGCATATGAAAAAATAAATAAATGGAAACTCTTCTTTCCTAATGTTACTTTTTCTTTATACTATATAAGTTATGTTTTAGTATTGGTCAATGGATTTGAAAAAGTTACATAAAGTGGGGATTTTTATTTTTATTTTTTTTTTATGCTTAAAGAATGGGGAGTTTAAATTCAAAGGAAAAGAAGAAGAAGAAGATAATGGGAATGTTTTTTTATACATATCAATTTCATCATTCATGTGCTATTTTTTGCGAATTGAATTCAAATACTTTTACGTGCTATATTATATAAGGACTCCCTCTCATCCATTAACGTTGTGCGTATGAAAGTTAGGAATTTTTCGAAAATACTCCTTTCATATATAAATAGATAATATTTTTGGGAATTTTTTTGTCTTTAAATAGATGATGTTTTTAGAATATTAATGCCTTTTTCACCATTTTACCCCTCCACTCCTTCTCTCTCCACACACAATTAATAATTTAATAAAAAAAGATAAATAATAGAATTGTAAAGTAAATATCTTTTATGTATTGAAATTAATGATATTGATATGCATAAAAAATTTCAAAGTGTTATCTATTCAAATATATGGATAGTAATCAATTATACGAAAAGTTACATATCTATCTCTTTTATTTCATTAATCATTACACGATATTTAAAGTGGACAGCGAGACAAGACTTTCTACCCTTACTCATTAGAATTCGTAAATTTTTTGTGTTATGAATTAATGTCTTTTTCAAAACTGAGAAAAATAAAATAAAATGGTTGCCTGTATGCAAGTATCAAAAATGATTTTTCGAATCAATTTTTAATAATAAAGAAAACTATATTAACTAATTGTAATTAGAAATCACAAAGTTATTATACTACTAGTATACCATTTTCCACGCAAATAGAGGTAGTGAACCGCATAATAAGATTCCACGTGAAGAAAGTCAAAAAAAAGGATAAAGGAAATGAAATAATGGTGAGAATGTTTCGAAAGAAAAGTGGTATATACATACGGAGTACTTGGATAGAAACAAGCCTTAAATTCCAATTCAATTAATCTCTTTATTTCTATCATACAGTATCGCAAATCGCTGGCTATCACACCATATCGCTTATCATATCGTGTTTGTCCATTAGAAAATAAACTCTGAATCTTCATTAATTCAAATTTTACTCCACAAGAGAAATGACGTCAAATTTGAAAAACATAATCCTAGTTCAAATTCAAATAATTTAATTTCGCCAAGTGATTTGGAGGTTCGATTTTGTGATTTTAATTTAATAGTGAATCAATATAATTTCAAACCAGACAATATTAACTAGAGAGAGAATTTTTAAAATATCGGGTATACCACGATATATATGATATATCATGATACAATACCAATATTTTCGACCACCGTTATATTAACCGATACATATCGTTTCGTTTGTATAGTTCGGATCGCAATATTTATTGCCCTACATGGCCAGTATCTATAGAACATCATTCTAATTTCTAAGTAATTACTCTTTAAGCAAAGTTGCATAAAAAATAATATTATCCTTCTTGACAACACAACTTAAGCTCCCCGTTAAGCACGCTTGGATAGTCAATGATTATCTAACTAAACTTCATTCTTTCCAGAAATCTCTCGTTGAAAAATGCCAAGCATCATTGACCTATTCTGTGGGATTGATGATAGTATTTCATGTTTTCTCATCTCTTTTTCTTGTCTAAAGTCGATGCAGATTGATCTCTTAAATCATACTACTATTTTATAACGAACGATCTTGTAACTTTTAAGTATCTAAGATACGTTTGTTTGCACTAAATCAAGTTTAACAATACTAGTATATTAATTAGATGTTAATCAATCCTCATACATTGATTCATCGCATGAATTACGTAAGTCAAATACATTTAATTGATCCCATATGATTGCTCTCTATCCTATTTAACATTAATTCAAGATATTTAACATCACTCAATTTTGTTACGAAAAATATTTCTTTTTGATGTGTTGCCTACGGAAAGTGTTCATTTTGAAACTTCAAAATTATTCAACTGAGCAGATAAGCGTGGTGCTATAACTATTTTTTCTCTTATTACATTACAAGAAGATAAGCATGGTACGTTAGTTATTTTTATTATATTATAATTGTATGAAGCTGTACGATTTGAATTTCTCATCTCTAGATAAAGTAAAGAAAATGAGTAATGGAAAAACTAAAAAGAAATATTGTTTTCTTT
>JANIEQ010000414.1:0-11422 GCA_024708375.1 Oxalis stricta | reverse complement strand
ATCGTTTTTCCACTTCGGAGTTTAGGGCTTTTCAATTTTATATTTTTGTTCGTGGGGATGGAAAGAGCTAGCAAAGAGATACCCGTATTGATTCAAAGAGTTGGCAGCCCAACTTTAATAAAATAAAATAACCGAGTCATGTTTATCGTTTTGAAACTGTAGGCCAAAAGGTAATGCCTCAAGTTCCTCATACATACCTGACGTAGAACGGATTGCGGAAGCCCGGGCGAGATTGATCGAAAAATTGAAGATTTGCTCTGTAAAAGTTCGATTCCGATGTTAAAACAGTTATAATTTTTGACTCTATTGTCGGAATCGCGATTATAATAGCGTTTCGAGGTGCTTTGAAAGAAGTTCTATTGGTCAACTTGGATTTACCTAGTTGGAGTTCGGGAAGGAACCTCATCACTGAAGTCTAGCTTTCAGTCTTCAAACAGGGCATCTTTGTTTTAGTCTATTTTTCTATTTTTAGTTATTTTTAGTTTCTGAAACTACTTAAACAGTTTTCGTTGTTAGGTTGATTAACTTGGAATAAATAAAAACCTAATTCTGAGATTCCTCACGTGTTCTTGAGTTTCGGCCGAAACTCGTTTATACGTGTACCCAAGCCGTTAATACTTGTCTTGATCATATGATTAATAAATTCAATAGTATCATCAACTAAATAAAAACTACCTACATGTCTCAAAATACATGATATTTTAATTAATGTGGCATGACGTTCTTTTATACAGTATATATTTGTAATCCCTAATATGTAGATCCTATGGCGTTCCTTTTATATTACCGTTGGGAACATTATGAAAAAAATTGATATCATAAAATTACCTTCGCAGCAATTAGGGTTAATCTCACCTTCAAAAAGGGGGGGGGGGGGGGGGGGGGGTGGGGGGATCTAATCTCTCTCTAATTAAATCTTCACCAACTTAATTGTGAGAGGAAACACAAGCATGCCTTGCGCATGCAACATCACATCCTTAATTAGTGACATATTATGACCACTAATTAATAATGTTTTCGAACAATATGATTTTCGTTTTCATGCCTTAGCAGGATCTGTTCTTTTTGGTTAGACTAATTCACATCCATGTTTTCAATTAAGTTGATTCTTAGTTAGATAATATTGAGACTATCAATAATAATATTAATGCAACAAGGCTTGAAATAGGTTTAGGCCTTTAGGGGGGAACTTTTGTGAAAATGATCAAGGCCTCACGGCTAGTTTAAAATAAATCAAATGTGGAAAAAAGTTTAATTCTCACATTATTTTTAAAAATTTAAGATTCTGTATGAATTTTTTGAAGAAAATTTTGTATGTTAATTAAACAAAACTACTATACCTGACTGAGGACTCGGTTAAATGAAATCGAGACATTCTCGACGATGCCAACTAGGCTTTGAGCTTCGGAACTAGCTGAGTTAGTTGTCCATAACACGAATTGACTCGACCCCACTTATGAGCTTAATAAATAAATTTACATCATTCAAATAAAAGATAAAAAACTAGGTGAGTTAGTCCAATAAGGATCGAGTTATCATAAAATTAGATGTTTCCGAACTTCATTTCCGAATGTAAAATTAGGAAGAAAGTTTAAAGTATATTTCACTGGGTTATTAAGTTCCATATCTTGCACTATATATATGTAGAATTATTTTTGATGTATCGTTAATAGTTCACGCTAAAAACTGATAGACATCCTATGTCTTATTGACAACAATTTCCATTGCAAACTATGTATTAATGCATTAATCTAAAATCTGACATGGTATTTTTTTCGTTGACTACAGCTAGATTTTCTATATCTGTATACTAGAAATTTAAAGTTAGTTTGAAATTTTATCCTTATCCAAAAAATAAATTTTATTTGTATCATAAACTGTGTACATGTATATGCATTTTTACATGGCAATATAAATTGTCTTATTGAGTTTTGATTCTTATTTTCCATACTAAGTTTGAAAATAATCATAAGTTCATAACTATAGAACAAAAACCAGGGGCGGATAAAAAAAAAAGGATTGAAATTCTTTTTTTTGATGATTTATAATTTTATTTTTTTATTTTTAACGTTATAATAATTATGGGTACAGCAAATTTTAAGATGAGTTCATTTCATAATTTTAAGGAGGGTATAAAGGATTTTTTGAATGCTTATGGGTTCAGTGAACCCATAAATCTTCATTCTTCCTAAATTGGATCGGTTCATCACATACAAAAAATGTAATAGATTATAGATATATATTCCAAAATCCATATTCTACAATTATATCGTAGACAAAATGGGTCCATCTTTCCACATTAATTCTCTTTCCCTCCCTCCCTCCATCTATCTATATATTTATAGCCACCATAGCCTTCTAGCTCTCCACAACTCTCCAATTACATTTCCTTTCAAAAGCATAGGCTTAATTTTCTCAGACAAAAAAATAATATAATTCATATCATTTAGGTGATCGGTTGATTTGGTTCAATGGCTGATTCATCTGGCTCGGCCGCTCCGAGGAGGATGTGGTGCTCGATACCGGAAAAGTTCCAACTGCACGTGGCCATGTTGGCCTTGCAGTTTGGTTATGCCGGTTTCCATGTCGTCTCTAGAGCCGCCCTTAATATGGTGTTAGCAAACTTGTCTTCCCAGTTTATAGGAATATCATCGCTTTGCTCTTGCTTCTTCCCTTTGCTTATTTCATGGAAAAGTAAATAAACAAAATTCCTCATTATTAGTCTTTAATGTTCATTAATTTACATAGTCCAAAAATAATTATTACATATATTAACATTTTTTATTCTTTTTGGGTTTGATTTAGGAAGGAAAGGCCAGCAATCACTCTGAATTTTCTAGTACAGTTCTTCCTTCTTGCTCTTGTTGGGTATGTTTGAAATTAGAGAAAATCAAAATCCATTTTTTTTCACACAACAAATTAATTTTTTTCCCAAAATTTTAATATGCAGGATCACTGCAAACCAAGGGTTTTACTTATTGGGGCTAGACAACACGTCACCAACATTCGCATCTGCTATTCAGAATTCGGTTCCTGCCATTACCTTCCTTATGGCAGCCATTCTCAGGTAAATTCCTAATTCTATGATCTTTTCCGAACAAAAATGGTCTGGACGACGACTCTCCATCCACTAACTATAACAGGCCAACTAATAGTATATATTTACGAGATCCTCAGTCTCGCAAATATGTAGCTAGGCCTATTAATTAGTAGTGTCAGGATGATGAATATTCTTAATCTAGAAGAATATTTTCAACAACACACTATATACTAATAAATTTCTTATTAATTAATTTACAGGATAGAGAAAGTGAGACTGGACAGGAAAGACGGGATTGGGAAAGTCGCCGGAACGGTTCTTTGTGTTGCTGGTGCATCCGTGATCACACTCTATAACGGTCCCGTTATCTACAGCCCAACTCCAAGGCTAGAAAATCCCGTTACAAGCAGTATTCCAATGCTAGGAAATGTTTCATTAGGAGATGCAAATGCCAAGAATTGGACTCTAGGGTGCCTCTATCTGATCGGACATTGTCTATCATGGTCCGGTTGGTTGAGTTCTACAAGCTCCGGTTCTCAAGAAATACCCGGCTCGGCTCTCCGTCACTTCTTACACGTGCTTCTTCGGTCTAATTCAGTTCTTGATCATTGCTGCCATTTTCGAGAGAGACGCTCAAGCTTGGATTTTTCACTCCGGTGGTGAACTATTCACCATCCTTTACGCGGTAAGTAATTAATTAATATTCATAAAAATCTATTCCTATGATTCTGATCATGTATATATATAAAACTAATTATTAATTAATTGAAATTAAATTAAAATTAAATTGAAATATTTGTATCAGGGAGTGGTGGCATCAGGAATTGCCTTCGCTGTACAGATATG
Organism: Oxalis stricta; assembly: GCA_024708375.1. Lineage (NCBI taxonomy): Eukaryota > Viridiplantae > Streptophyta > Magnoliopsida > Oxalidales > Oxalidaceae > Oxalis > Oxalis stricta. Next base: position 7,536 of record JANIEQ010000414.1, on the reverse strand, counting down.
GTGTATCGACAGAGGGGGCCCTGTCTTCGTTGCAGTGTACCAACCTGTTCAGACTCTTGTTGTTGCTATTATGGCTTCTATCGCTTTAGGCGAACAATTCTACTTAGGAGGGTATGATTTATACATTACTTTATATTAATTACACTCAAATTTACACTAATTACTTTCAAAAAAATTACACTAATTATTAGAATCATCCTAAAATACAATTGTGAAATTAATCACCGATTAATGACACATTAATCCAGCGATACATGAGTCGAATGGTTTAGACATCTAACTCCCTTCCTAAAGGTTAGAATGTTCGAATCGAATAACGTCGATTTGTAACACGTATGTATTTATCGGATGAAAAATTATAATTTATATGTAAAAATTTAATGTATTTTGAGACGGAGGGAGTAATATATATGCATACCTAAATCACGACATGCTAGAAAATTTCTACCTAATAATTCCTCTAATTCTGAATCGATTCAAATTATCAATAAATGTGATTTGTGATATAAACAGGATTATCGGAGCAGTGTTGATCATAGCAGGATTATACTTAGTGTTGTGGGGAAAATCGGAAGAGAAGAAGTTCTTATTGAAAGAAGCAGCTGCCAATTTGATTCAATCAACACCAGATCAACACAGGACAATACCAGCACATATTATCAAAGGCTCCCTTATCAACCACTTCTCCCTCCTTCAACGGAAAATGTTTGATCAGTACTCTGAAATTCTAACAACAGAATTACAATACTGTTGTCTGGTCCCTTTCATTATCCGACCAAACAAGTTCATGATCATCATCACAAGAACAGAAGATTTGAAGAAAAATATATATAAAATAAAAACCCAAAAAAAAAAGAATTATTTAGATGCACTAGTAGTACCCTATCTGAGAAAGCTTTGGTGTGTTATCAAGTTCATGGCTTTTTTTACTTTTGACCTTTTTGGGTTTTTTTCTAATTTTAATTTTGAATCCTTAGTTAAATTGTTTTTGTGTACAATTAGTAGGTAATTATGTTTAATGCAATGGTGGATGTGTTTGATGCATGATGTTGATCGATCATTGTTAATGAAATCATGTTACATATTAGTTTACCCCCATTTTAGATGTTACATGTATTTTGTGGTTGAAAAATTCTTTGGTAAAAATTTTCTAACTTAGACATCGAATGTCGCTAATTTTCAAATCTATATAGAATAAAGACAATGACCTTCATGATTTCCATCTTATAGTAGTAGTTTCAAAAGGTTTCTACTATATATTATTATTGTTTCACCTAGAGAAACTAAGCATGCCAAATTGCCTTTTAAAATTAAATTATATGAAATCATAATTACACTCATGTAGAAGAATAATTCCGGTCGGCATAAATAAGATCATGCAGTGGAAATTAAATCTGAAGCAATGATATTTTATATATCTAGCATGATCAGGGCATCATGCATATGTAATTAAGATTAAAAAAAAATTAAAAAAAAAATAATAATAATAATAATTCCACGAGAGGCACCATCAAAGGAGACCACTAACATTGTCCTTTAACTTTTGGCTGCGAGAGAACTTTCACTTATTAAAATTTAATTTTTATTTAGCAGTCTTAAGGGCCACCACACTTTTAAGTCAGTTCTGTTTCATGATTGATAAAGTTTAAGCTTAAACTAGCCTGACCTAATAGGCATCACCTTGCTTTTATAATTAATCAATGCTCTGACTAAGTAATATTCTACAATTCTTCTAATCAAGACGCGACTCAATCGGTTGAATATTTTTCATTTCAAGAGGATATGGGTTCCACTTCTTAATAACAAATTTTCACTGGATAGTTTGTAATAAATTAATGAAAAAAAAAATCTAGTTCGATATGAATCAGGTATAAGTTGTTAGGGTATTACTTTTTTACGGAAATTGTAGGTTGGAATCTCGAAAAATTACTATGAGCAATTACATTAGCACACAGACAAAGTTGTAGGTAGGTTTTACAAGGTAGGATTAACAGATCCCAATTAAGACCGATCAGATCAACTTGAAGAGATTGAAATAATTAGAGCATGTAATTATCATGTTATTTCCTTTTTCAAAAGCAATTAAATAAATATCTCTATTTTGTCTTACAATGTGGTGAGATATATTCACACTTCCCACTTTAATGATGTGAACAGCATCATTTTGCTTTTGCTCCTCCCAATTGGCATCTTCTTTTCAGCCGTTGCTTAATTAGACTCGTACGATAATTTTTCTATCTTCTTGTCCTCAGCCTAACTTGACTTACACGAATGTTTGTCTCTTACGAAACTTTTCTAGTCCTTAATGGGAGAGAGTCAAGAAAGTAAATTAGGTCAATAGTGCACATACGGTACTATTAAGTACTCATCTATTATGCAGTCATATCAACCAAACTTTTTATGGTTTGTATTTGATAATTTATTTAATGCTTACAAGGATATATAGTCGGTCCTATTTCTGAGTTATAGAGATTTCTATTCCAGGAGATCATTGATGAATTAATTAGTAAGGTGTGATCGATAACTCCATTACTAAACGAACTCAAAACTCGTGAACAGATCGATTTGTTAAGTAAACGAATTGGGTTTGAATAAGATTTTGAGGGTCGGTTAGTTAGGGAGTTGAGTTGAGCCTCAATTTTTTTAGAACGAACATTTATCGAAACGAACCAGAGCCAAACCGGACAATTTATGAGCTTCGGAGATGAGTGTTAAAAAATAAAAATTTGACATTTATATGTAAATTTGACCCATTATAAATGTAATGCATACCAATCTTTAAGCAAATGGGTTGGATCAATCTAAAGTGTAAAATTCAATGGATGTCTCGTCAACCCTAATGATCATCAAAATTAAAATCTAATAAAGTATAAATCAGAAATACATAAATGTATGATATATAGAGAAAAATTAAGAATATGGTTGATTGTTGATTTTCTTTTTCCTTTATATGGTTAATTTTTTTCTTCTTATTTTAATTATTAAGTATAAAAATTTATAAAAAGAGACAAAAATTAATTAAGAACCTGTTGTTTTTCTTTTTCCTCTTTGATTGTACAGTTTTATTAATCCAATTAAATACGAAAAAAACTTACTTCACCGACACGGAGCAGGACCGTCTAAAACACCGGCTCCGTTGATGAATGTCAACGGAAGCGATCTGTCATAGGCATTAACCGCCCACTCATATTCGCAAAACATTCGAAATATTATAGTCAAAGTCTGCTCGTCGTTAATCATTATTAAAAAATATTAGAAATTGCAGTTACCGACGAATAAAAAAATGGATGGTTCTCTCGCTCATGGTTCTCTCTCAGCAGCCTCGCGTGATCGCATCTCGCCGTTTCCTTTCGTCGGAAGTGATTGTGAGTGAAGGTTAACTGCTATTGGGGTTTTGATTATGGGTTTTACAGAGGATCGGTATGTCTCGTCTCTTGGGGATCTGATTGATAGAAGATCGAGAAATTTGGGGAAATCAGCGGCGTGGGCAATGGCGATCTGGGGTCATCATCGTCGGGCTGGGGTTGCTCCAATCTCGTGGTCATTGGCTGTAAGCCAGAATCGTTCGTATTCAAGTGAGAATTCTCTCCGTTTCATACCACCTGTTGTTGAAGATGGAGAAAAGTTTGTTCTGATTTTTGGGTTCCTAGAGTTGAGAAACGGAAGAATGCTTTAGTGGGTATTATGTTTTGGAGAAGCTTTGCGTTTTATGATGAGTTTCAATCATTTGTTGCTAATCGGTGGTCATCAATTGGTTTGTAGTGTCAGTACATTTGATAAAAGAGAATCTGTTTATGTTGGAATTTTGGATTCTGAGGAAGGAAAGTTGAAGGCTCTTTTTGGTGGAACTTTTGCTTTTAATAATCGTCCTCTTTTGTCGTAAAGAATGGAAGGCTCAACTATGTGGACTTCGACATGGATGATGTTCTAGAGTGACGCATTGGGATTAAGCTTCCAATGCTACCATTGGCGTTCTGGTAGTCGGAATTTCCAAGAAGATTGAAAGTGTATTTGGGTACCCCGTTAGTGGCGGATCAAGTTACGAGTCGCAACGTCGTTTGGGATATGCTCGTATTTCTCGCGGGAGATGGATGTGAATGGGACCTTTTTCACCTTTAGGCGTGTCTCGTTGATGATGTGAAGTGTCAATATGTTCAACCGTCGAGTATGAGTGGATTCCCGCTCATTGTACTGTGCGTAAGAAGCATGAGACAACTATGAGCAAGAGTCGGGTCAGCGTAGCGAAGGCTACTAAGGGAGTACGTGTTGATGTTCGCATAAAGACGCAGGTCATGGGATGTCGAGGCATCATCTTCATCATGGAGAAGAAAGCCGTGCGTATAATGTCATGGATACTATTGGCTGTGCCTTCTTTCTACAGTGGGCACTTCAGGTGCCGTAACCAGATTGGATGATAAGTACGAAGACGTGATTAAGGTTCTTGCTCACAATGATGTTATCTTGCCGTAAGGGAGAGGGGGGAGTTGGGAATCTAGTGATAATGAAGAGGGGTATGAAGTCAAAAAGTCTCAGACACCGCCCATAAGCTCAAAAAGTTATTATTCCCGTTTATGGCGCATGGCCATCGTCCTTTTCCGAGGTATAAAGCTAAATGGGATTGAAAGTGTATATAGTATCAGCGAGTGTACTTTGACTATGGTGAGAGGGTCGTGGTGGGCCAATTGGCTTGGTAATATCCCCGAAAAGAGATGATTATAAATAAGCTTTATGGACACAGGGAGGGTCGACCTCCCCTCAAACAATCGGTTAGCGTTCGATTGTCGAGCACCATTTAATTGCTCTTGTAGAGGTAGAGACTCGGGTTCCGGCCTCGGAATATAGATAAGATTTCTGGCTAGGTATTAGTCCGACACAATGGCAATTCATTCATAATACATGCACTCATCATCCGATTAAGTAGTAATCCGGCTTTTATACGATGTCGTAGAGAGTTCGAAGCACGAAATGCTCAAGCATGTTCGGCACAGATGGGATCCATTGTGAGTTATTATTCGGGGTGTCACTAGTATTGGATGGACCGCTAGGATGTGGATCTAATGTACTTGAAGAGAGTGCGTACCTTTGCTGGAGGATATTACAAACCTTTTTAGGAAGGAGAGTTAGATGGGCCAAGGGTAAGTACAAGGAGATTTTAATGCATCATTGCAGTGGTGATGACAAAGTTTCTGGGGTAATCCGCCGGAGAGTACCGATACATGTGACTTTGAACAATGTTTATGGTCGTGAGTGGGTCTGCTGTGAGGTAGATTAGTCGTGGGTGTCGTTTTGAAGTGGTCTAACTACCATGATTTGGAGGATAGGATCTGGTGTAACTCGACGATGCATCTTGGCGAAGTGCTTCGAATGTCGAGAAGTATATGTCTGGGTGTATGATGACATTTTAGGGGTGTGGGTTGTCCGATCACTCTTCGATAGTGGTGCATTTGAAGAAGTTTGAGAGGGTCCGTGTAAAGTGTTTAGGTTCTTTATTACGTGGCAATCTCATCCGCAATTTCAAGCCGTCACGAAGGACGCATGGAGGGAAGGGACCGCGAGAGGATCTAAGATGCTTTGTCTTATGGCATCGATTAAAGAGTGTACGTCGGGCTCTCAAGTCTCGAATCTATGAGAATTTTTTTTAGATTTCCGTCGAGCTGGAGCAGTTTGGCTTGTGGTCAATTCAATGCATGTTTCCCTTCAGAAGATCCTTTGAATGTGCACTTATTGATGAGGAGAGGGCCTTAGTTATTCAATACATGGAGCTTTTGGAGCAAGAGAAGTCATTTTATTTCCTGAAGTCTCGTGTGGACCGGATGAAAATAGAGGATGCTAATATAATGTTCATTCATAACTCGTAAAGATTCGAGCCGCACGGAATGCCGTCACTAGTCTCATGCCGCTAGATGGAAGTCTCTGTATGAATCAAGGTAAGATTAGTGAGTTAAAGGTGGAATTTTATAAACATCTTCGGGTACTTCTAGTAGTCATGTATATCATGTATAGGAGGAGGAGGTATGCTTAAAAGGTCCTCTTGTATAGTCAGATGGACTGTATCGTCAATAGATAGTGACTATTTAGTGGCGAATATCTCTCACTGGGGAGATTCATGATGCTTTATGGGGTATCGGCTCTATAAAAGCACCAAGAGTGGATGGATTCAATACTTTTTCTTTAAAAATAATTGGGATCCGGTAGGAAAAGATTTCACTATGTACCGTATTAGAATTTTTTGAAACGGGCTTTCGGCAAAGATGTTTAGTGCCACCACACTTACTATCATTCCAAAGAACTTGAGCCCTTAAGGTTTAAAAGATTACCGACCCATAGCATTATGTACAAGGTGTTCTATAAAGTCATTTCGAAGATTTTGACGTCAAGACTAGCAAGAGTTTTGCCGTAAATCGTTAGCCAAGTCTAGTCGACTTTTGTCATGGGACGATCTATCACGTATAACATATTGGTGGCGCATGATCTAGTGCGTAACTATCATGGTAATTTGGGGGAGCTATAATGTGCCATTAAGATAGATATTCTGAAAGCGTACGATTCCGTAAACCGAGATTTTTGGAGGAGATGTTAATTGGTTCGAGGTTTCTTGTACATTTCATTTCATGGGTGATGACTTGTGTACGTGGAGTTCGATATTCGCTATTGATTAATAGGAGTATGGAGGGTTACTTGAGGGGAAGAAAGGAGTTAGACAAGGAGATCCCGCCTCCTTTGTTGTTTACGCTAGTTATGGAATATTTGTCAAGATTTCTTATGGCTCCTCCCCGCGTTCTTTCGTTATCATGTAGGCCGCAAAGATATGAAGTTGACGCATCTTTGCTTTGAAGACGACCTTCTGTTGTTCGTCATGTGGGGATGTTGCCTTCGTGAGGTAGCTTTTTGGTCAGCTAACTTTATTTTTCGAAGTTTTTGGTCTATATGTTAATGATGAGAAAAGTTTTGTATTCTTGAGTGGTGGTAATTATGAGAATAGAGGAATTATATTACAGTTTGTGTGGTTATAAAGAGGGCTCTTTACTTGTTAAATATCTTAGTGTGCCTCTCATATAAACCGCATTAAAGAAAGAACACTGTAGAACTTGTGGAAAAGGTCTCTAATAGATTAACTGGTTAATGTACGATTATTGTCATATGCTAGAAGATTACAGTTGATCAATTCAATATTTCGAAATATGCTGGTTTATTAGTGTTTAGCTTTTTTGCTTACGAAGGTGGTAATTAAGACTTGATGCGAAGTGTATATCCTTCTTGTAGGTCGGGGTGGAAAAATCAAATAAGAGCCCAATTTCATGGAAAACAACGTGCTTACCGAAGCGAGAAGGAGGTTTAGGGATTATTGATTTGAAAGTGTGGAACAAGAATGCGGTTGGTAAACAAATTTGGAAAATATTATGTTCTAAAGCGCCTTTATGGGCTACTTGGGTTAACATGACCAAATTGGAAAGATTGAGTTTCTGGGGGCTCGTAAACCGCCCGATCCGTCGGCCGCTTGGTCGAACTTACCGAAGTTGCGGCTAGTTTTTAAAT
>JANIEQ010000413.1:0-13831 GCA_024708375.1 Oxalis stricta | reverse complement strand
AAATATATTGTACTAACCATTAATTACTAGAAACTACACAAAGCTTCAATTAGCTACGTCGAGTTATAAGCGTCGCATGCGACGAGTAGTTTTGCTAATAATCGTCCTTTTTTCAAGAGAAGACTCATGTTAATTACATATATGCATTTCCTGAATTCAACATTTAGAATTGACTATAACTAAATCATAATTTATCATATCTCTACCCATTTTTTCTTTTAAGTTTGAGATTATAGATACAATTCACAAGTTTACGTACCATTAATTCTAAAGTGAGAATATTGCCTCAAAAACTAGCACGTGATATACAAATATATATACTACTAATTATCTTAATTTGTTAATTTTCCAGCCTTTGCTGTTAATAATCATATTTAAACAGATCGACAATAAGATAACAATCCATAATTCATTGTTGTATCTATGAATTACAGATATAATGTAAAGCGTGACACGTACGTTGCATATTTAACAAAAAGGCATTTTGGTCAACTGTCCCTTGCATACGATACGAGGCTACCCCTTCACCGCTCTCTGTGGCCATCGTATGATTTAGAATTACATAAGCATAATTTGACATTGACTTTAATTAAGTAGACTTAAGGCCCTCAAATACTAATCATTAAGGAGAGGTTTTTTTCACAACTATGCGAAGTATAATTTCCTTTTACTTAGGTTATACTACCATCGTCCCAACGATGGGGATAAGTCAATATTTATAAAGTATAAATGCGTCCCAAAATAAATGTCAATATTTATAATGTATAAATCGTTATTTCTTTGTTTGGATCGATTTTATATATCACCATACGCATGTTACTTGATGACTCGATCCATGCATATGGTAGAAAAATTTCACATAAAACCACTCTAAATCTTTTATTGAAGTATTAGTATATGTATTGAATAATTAGAATATTAGATGTCCAATTCTCTTTTTCTGTACGTTAATAAGTTAAGGTTTGGAATCATTATAAATAAATTTTAAAAAGAATTCTAATAGTATTATAATTTTTAAAATAACTGAAAATAATTATAATTATTTCGTTATATATTTATAATTACAAATATTTAATTTTAATTTTTTCTTTATAATCAAATATTTCACATTTTTAATATAGATTAATAATTATTTATACAATAATTTGTAAATTTATTTTTTAAAGTATCAACTTCTTGTCCCGTGTATAGAGTGGTGAGCCGGTGACTAGTTCAATTCAAAAGAAGACAAGTTTTTTCTCATCGGCATTGTCTTCATAGTAGACAACCACTAGCAAGTCACAAGAATGCCTACTCTAAAAAGAAATAAAAAAAAAAAATTGTCACAAGAACATATAAGTACTTTTTTTTTGGCAAGATTAATTGATTAGCTGGTAAATGGATGGCCATTGTCTGTTAATATATATCTACCTTTCTTTATGTCTTGGCTTACAAAATAGGCATCTGGTGCTTTTTTTTGGCAGGCTCTATGTTTCCATCTTTATGCAATTTACACAAACAACAGTTTTATGTTGGATGGTGATGCTTACAATGGATTTTTATCATTTTAATTGGATGGTTGTTATTTCGGTCATATAAATCCTCCTTGCTTGCCTTGCCCTAAGAACTTATTCTATTCTGCAAATACTTACAAAGTTAATAAGTATATATCTTATCCAAATTATTGGTGTTTAGGACCACCATTTTTTCTTTTCGAAGATCTTGTTTAGGAACCAAAAAAAAAAAAAAAAAAGAGAATAAGAAAAAGAAAAAGATATTGTTTAGGAAAAATAGCTATCTATAGCTTCTACCTTTTTAGGATAGATATAAGTGAAATTAGGATACATTATATGGACAAGAACATCAAAAAAAAAATATGGACGAAATAAAAATAAACAATCTCATTCATATGGAATAAAATGAAATACTATTCGCATCTCAAAATACATACTCGATTTTTTACATATAAAATATATAAAAAATTATATTTAATTTGAGACTTGAAATAATATACTACTTTTATTATCATTTAAGACGTGAAGTAACGATCGAAACATTTTCAGACACATATTCAACTCTTGGACCTACAAAAAAGATTTGGATTGATAGATTGTAGTATTAGATATATAAAAAAATAAAAAAATATTTATATTTATATTTATTACTAGTAGTAATTATTAGAAAATCATAAACGGAAATTGTAAAAAAGAAAAATTGATGCGGGAAATGTCATTTTTCTATTGGCCTGTATGGGCATATTGGGACAACTTGTACATGAGATCCCGAAAAGGAACATAATATTATTATTTTTTTGGTTCACCCACTTGATTATACTGAACTGATGACTTGCAAACACAAACGTTTACACGCCTTTTTTATCTGATTGGCCAAAAATTAAAGTAGTATAATAGTGATTAGTGGATGGCGAATCAATAGTCATGAATGTGAGATGCTTGTACTTTTTACAAATTTTCTATTATATTTTTTTTTAACCTCTCGGATATCTTATCGTTGGATAAAGCGATAAGGAAGTAATTTCAGTTTCAATTGTCGGCAGCACTAAGCGATAGTAAACTGATTATATAAATTTTTTTCATTTCCAAAGACTCGGAGATTGAACTTCCAAGCCTACCTTGGTTAAGCGGACGAAAGCCGAACCACTATATCAATATTAATGGTTATTATATATTTTTTTGAAAGTTAACTTTTTTTCTTCAGTTTAAATTTGACTCTTTAAATAAGTTTATTTCAATTAATTTTAATTTAAACTATAGAAAACAAATTGATGTTAAAAAATAAGAAAGTTGTATCGTTTAGGTAATGAATATCACATTGCCACTTCTCGAATTACAGAATCTGTAATATTTATTTATTCCATAGAAGAAGAAGAAAGAAAAAAAGGACCAATTTATACAAAATGATAAACCTATGGATATATCATTCAATATTCATTATTCCATACTCTATTTCTATGAAAGAGCTAAATGGATCCTTCAAATTTATTACCTTTACAATTTGTAGCCCGGCCCATTTTCATTTTTAATTTACAAAGCAAATCAGCCCGCCCAATATATTTATTTTTTTCCTTCAAAAATATTCTCCCGCTTAATTTTAAAATCCAAAAATCAAAGGATTGAAGTTCAAAGGTCTAGAGAGAGATGAGAGAGAGAAACAAATCAATTCGAAAATGGGAGTTGCAGCGACTGAAGTTGAGAAGCTACTGGAGCAAAAGATTGTCAAAATCCTCGACGAATCGAAGGCCTCTTACGCCACTCACAATCGGAAGATTAAGGAGCTGTCTTCTCTCTTCCGATCCAAAATTACCCAATTCCCATCTGCTTTTATCAAAACCCTAATCCCTCTTTTTCGAAATCCAGGGAAGAAATCCCTCTTCTGACCGTGTTATTCGATTTGTCTCCATCTTCGCAAGCAACCACGGCAACCCATCCGATACTGATGACGACGTGTTCCTCGAGGAATTACTCAAGTTTCTTCTTACTGCTGCTGGAGCTGCCAACAAGACTACTAGGTTTCGAGCTTGCCAGATCATTTCCGAGGTCTGTTAATATCGATTGAACGCCAGCAAAAGCTGATTTAGATTTTTTGGTCTACATTAGAAGTTTGTTCGTTAAATTTATTGGTCTTTGTCTGCTGAAATATATTGTAGATTATCATGCTGTTGCCTGACGACGCAGAAGTGAGCAGTGTACTATGGGATGAGGTCATAGAATGCATGAAACTGAGGGTGGGCGACAAGGTGCCTGGAATTCGTACATTTGCAATCAGGGCTCTTTCCCGCTTTGTGAATGATTCTGAGAATAGTGACATTCTTGATTTGCTTCTGGAGGCGCTTCCCCTCGAGCAGAATTCAGTGAGTGTTAATATCATTTCAAATTTTCAAAGCCGCAAAGTTCTGGACTGATCTGTTTGATTTGTTTAAATATTTAGTTTTACTTAAAGAATGATCATGTATTGTGTTAAGAGTGCTTTACCGAAGACATAAATATTGTTATTCTGCTGTAGTGATACCTAAAGTTTGTTGCTCTTCCCCGCCAGCATCAATTCTTTTTCTAATTCACATTATGAATAGTTTAATAAGTATTTAGTATTTTTTTTATCTTTAGTGTATTTCTAATGTTTATAGAATAAAGTTAAGGATGCATTTGGTATCTGGAAAAATCATCTAGTTACAAAAGATGGAACAATGATCTTCTATGAGTCCAGAATCAATAAGTTGATACTACAATTAAACCTATCATGGTGAATCTGACGCTGGTAATCAATAATGTTGGGTATCTATTTTTCACTAAATTCTAACATCTTTGCAGGAAGTTCGGAAGACGATCGTGTTATCTTTTGCCCCCTTCAACTGCAACTTCACAATCAATAATTGATTGTACCCTTGATGTGAACGAGTCCGTGCGCAAGGCAGCGTATTGTGTTCTAGCTAAGAAGTTTCCTCTTCAAAGCCTTAGGTAAATTCAATCCAAGCATTCTCTCTTTCTCTACAGATCTGATTTTCTTTACAAAATATCAATTGTCATAAACTATTCGACCCAATCCAACTTCAGTATTATTTCCTGCATCTTCATTAGCATGGTGAGAATAGTGCGGACTTCTGATGCATGGGCGGCAAGCCTTTCCTAATTCAAGATTCCAAAACATGGATTATTTGTATGTTTTACATGTTTTATTGGTTGTATTTGTAGCATCAAGCTAAGGACAATTATTCTTCAGAGAGGACTAGCTGATCGTTCTGCAGCTGTTTCAAACGAGTGTTTAAACTTGTTGAAAGGTCAATGGCTCGCGAAATCCTGCAATGGTGATCCTGTAGTACTTCTCAAACATCTTGATGTTGAAACGTATGAGTTGGTTGCCGAGTCTGTAATGAGGACTCTGCTAAAAGCTGGTTTAGTGAAACTTCAAGGTGATCACAGCATCAGGGACTACATAACATTTCCTGGGGATAAAACAGAAGGTTGCTTAAGTTTGTTATTTATTGTGTTACTGATTATACACACACACACACACACACTAGCAGCCCTTATGAATAAAGTAACCAGAGAACAAGAATCTGAAACAACTTGCCACATCCATCAAATACCTCAAGCACAACCGTAGTACCTAAGTAATGCAAGACCAGAAATTGTCTCTTGCATGTTCTATCTTTCAAAAACACAAGTAATGAAGTGTACTCGTTTTTCCTAATATTTGTAATGACTATATCAGGAGATTTGGGTCATTGCACTTCAAGCATCCAGCTTATGGAACCAGAGGTTGCACTTTATTGGAGGATTGTATGTAATCACCTGCAGATGGAAGCACAAGTAATGCTTCATCTCTCTCTCTCTTGATTCATTAATACATTGCATTTGTACCAAACATTCTTAAAAATGAGAACTAGTTCTTTTAAATTCGATGACGTTCCTGTGTCATTTTATTTGACCTGATTTATTTGTGAGTTTTGATTATAGTATAATGACACATGCTTGTCTAGGCAAAAGGCTCTGATGCTGCTGCGACCATGGGAGCTGAGGCAGCTGTGTATGCAGCCGAAGCTTCAGATAACAATGATCTGCTTGAGAGAATTCTACCTGAAACAGTGTCTGATTATGTCGATTTGGTCAAGGCTCATATAGATGCTGGTGAGATGAAATCTTTTTTGAATTATGTTGTCGCATTGCAATGGTAAAAAAACTAATTGAAGCTCATGCCTGCAGGACCAAATTATTATTTTGCGACTCGGCAACTATTATTGCTTGGCTCGAAACTAGACTTTTCAGATGCTACCATAGGGAAAGTTGCTGGTGCATTTGTAAAGGAATTATTACACTTGCCCTTGGAGTATGTAATGGATGATCATGGGAACAAGTTTGTCATTGGAGATGGCATAAATCTCGGTGGTAACAGAAAATGGGCAGATGCAGTCTCCAGACTGACAAGGAAGGTTCATGGTGCTGCTGGTGAATTTGAGGAAGTTGTTCTTGGGGCCATTGAAGAGCAGGCCAGGCCTTGCAGGGAGAGAACAGCAGATTTTTTGCAGTGGATGCATGCCCTTTCTTTGACTGGTCTTTTGCTGGAGAATGCAAAATCATTCCGTTCAGTTCAAGGAAAGACTATACGAACCTAAAGAACTTCTGCAGTCTTTGTTGCTTCCGGGGGTATGCTCTGTTTCCTCGTCACTTTTTGTTTTTTTTCACAGTTCTTCTGTAAAATGGCACTAACATAAATTAGCTAGGGGTTTCAGAGTTGCATTTGGATGTATATCTGTCTAGTTTATATAATTTCCCATGCTGCTTTCGTTATTGAAATTGCAATAAGTTGAAGTAGATATTATTTCTGTCTAATCGTGTGATTATTTATGTGGTTTATGATCTCTTCATGACACCATTGCATGTCATAAGAAATTGGTGCACGTAGTTTAGTAAGCTGTTTTGTTATGAATGGTTCATATATAACATGATTAGAAATGCCTTCAAAATGCATATTTTGTTAACGTGAATAAAAACTGCAGGCAAAACATGTTCACTTAGATGTGCAGCGGGTAGCCATCAGGTGTCTCGGTCTTTTTGGGCTGATAGAAACTAAACCAAGTGAAGAGTTGGTGAAGCAGCTGAGGCTCTCTTATGTTAAAGGGCGTCCACCTATCAATATAATGGCATGTAAAGCATTAATTGATCTTGGAATGTGGCATGGTCTGCAAGAAGTTGATAGAGCACTGGGGCAGAGGCTTTCATCATATCTCTGTGAGGGCAATGGTGTTTTCAACTTTCCTGATTCCGAAGAGGATCCAAATTTTGGATTGCTTGATCTCTTATATGCTGGACTTGATTCTGATGATCATGGAGAATACTTAGAATCTGATGAAAATGAGACAGTGCAAGCTGCTCTGGGGAAGGGTTTGCAAAGATTCTTCTTGTAAGTGAGAGCTACCGGAGCATTCCTGATTCAGTACGTCATTTGTTGTTATCCAAGATCATTTCCCTGTACTTCAGCAATGACTCAAAAAATCTAGAGAGGTACTCCTAGTTGTGTCATTTCTTTCCACCTCTAATTTTTTCATGTTAGCTAATATCTAACTTGGTTGTCACATCCATTTCAACTTTTTCTTTATGTCGACCAGATTGCAACAGTGCTTATCTGTGTTCTTTCGGCATTACCCAGCTCTGTCAGCCAGTAACAAGGTTAGTGAAAGAATCGCTCACTTTTTCAACTTTGAGCATTTGATCCTTTCATTTCTTTTACATAACAAATGTTATCCTAATTTTATAAATGCAGAAGTCTTTATCCAAGGCCTTTATTCCCGTCATGCGTTCACTGTGGCCAGGCATCGATGGAAATGCAGGAGGTTCTTCCTTCCTAGTGTCTAATATGCGTAAACGTGCTATTCAAGCATCGAAATTTATGCTGCAGATGATTCAATCTCCCTTGTATGCTAAAGAAACTGCACTCCAAGACGAAAATAGCAGTGGAGAAATGCAAGAAACTATTTTTAATACTGTACAGCCACCACTAGAGTGTGGGGAGGAGGGGCTTGCTATTTGCATAGCACAAGAGGTAAATTGTTAATCTTGGAACATCAGTGTAGTTGCTACTATATAAGCTTCTGGCTACTTTCTAGACCTGATTTTATATTTGTCTCTATGCCCTATTTCCACTTGAGAGCCTCCTTAGACATTAAGTGGTTTCAAGAAAAGAAATGTGATAGAATTTACGTTACTTGACGTTATTTGGGATTGTCTCTTCCTAATACCTGGAACTGACTCTATGATCTACCTTTTGATCTTTGACTCTACCTTTTCCCCCTTCACCCCTAAGTTTTTACGAGGCTAGATTGAAGTTTCTGCACATTCTTTAATGAATCTTTCTGTTTCAGTTCTTTAAAAACGAAAAAATGGATGCGAGGCAGTCACATGTTATGTAATTTTATGTTTGTCTACACATGCATCTGTGTTTCGATGAATTTCCAATTACTTGAGCACATCCAAGGAGGATGCTTTGGTAAATTTACTTAATGTGTTTTTCTTTCTGTATTAAGGTTATGACTTTCCCTGCAAAGAAGAGCGCTGCAGAGAAATCCTATGTTTCAGCACTCTGTAGAATACTTGTCCTCCTTCAGTTCCGGATATCAGAACAAGGAGCTATAAAGTTAATAAGGAAGCTCCTGAATCACGTGGCAGCATCTGCATCAGCAGATAAAGAAGTAGTTAAGGAGTTGAAGCAGATGGCTGAACATCTTAAAGGAATAGATAAATTTGTAGATGAGGAATTGTTGCAAGATCAAGCAATTTCTATTTTGGGTAAGCACATTTTACTTTGAGGACGTAGGAATTTTCATCGTAACATGTTGGAATTCGTTTTGATTGTTTGCTTTTGTTATGTTTTTTACAGGAAGCTTAGGCCTCAAGCTCGACTTGGATGCTATTGAATCAGCTGCACATCTACAAACACCGGCTCCTTGTCCAACGAAGTCTAATCGTGCAAGAAGAAGAGTGAGGCGTGAAGAAACTTCATCTGATGAAGAAAACTCACCTACTTCTGTTCAGTCTACAATTCCTAATCCTGTACCTGGAAGTATAAGCACTCGGTCGCAGAGAGCTAGCAAGACTGTGGCAATGACTAAGTTGACGACTGCCAACAAAAATCTCAGAATTGACGAAGCCGACAATGAAGAGAGGAAGATGAAGAAGATTCAGAATTGACTTCTGAGGCTGATTCTGATGATGATGCTGAATGAGGCAGGTTAGATAATTTGACCTTTGCAATTGATGTTGTATGTTGTTTTTTTGCCCTTCTAATGGATGTGAGCTGGGGATCTTTAATGCTTCTTTGTTGGGAAAACTAGTGAGATTATGGGTTAGACTATTTGGTTCATGATGGAATGAGAGCGAGATGGATTATTCTAGATATTTGTAATCATACTATCTCCAGAATCTTATTTATGATGCAATGAGTTTGGTTAAAGAATGTCTAAATTTGTCTTCCATGATGATGATTTCACTCAAACAAATGGAACAATAAAAGCTCTCATTTTCAGTTCTTTTCTTGAATTCAAAGAAATGCTAGTGTTGCTTATTAATCCATTTTTTCTTCGCACATTAATTAAAAAAAAGGTAAGATATTGTGTTCTCACTTTTTTTTTTAATAATTACATGTTATTAGTGACGGACAGTAATCAAATGACTTCATCAATTATAGGTGTGAGCTCACCACTACTCAGCTATTCCCATGGAGTTATATTGTGTTCCCACTTAGTGATCAGCCTCGTGACGTGACACACATACGGCATGACAATTTTCAGTCAGATCACAATTTCCACGCTGGCAGCAGACAAATTGCAAAGTATGCTTTGCGGATGCTACTGCTTTCAAAATAACAAAGGCATCTTTTTTTTCTATTTTATGTCCTTTTAACAAACTATTTTTCATTTTATGTCCCTTTAACAAACTATAAAAACGGATAACGTCAGGGACTCGCTTGTATGACGAATTGATGAGTCTCCTTGTTATTTGAAGAGTTGAATGCAATGTTGCTTAGTTTAGGGATCAAATTGAAAATTAAGGCTAATGTAGAACCATTCATGCAATTATCTGTAGGTGTGTACTTCTTTAATTTTAATTTTTTTCTTTAATGTCACGTAATTCTTATTATATTCTCTCTCCATCCCATTTTGTTTATCCAAAAACATAATTTCACATAAATCAAGATAATAAATAAATATTTATTTTTTTATTAATTTATCCCTAATCATTAATCTTGTAATTTCTAAATATTAAATCACCATATATAGATGAAAAGGATATAATGGTAAAATTTCACATTGATTTTGTAAATAAACAAATATATTGGAATTTTGAAAAGATATTTTGGACGGAGGGAATATTTTTGAATAACATTTAGAAGTCTGCTACTTTGGCAATTCAAGAGCAATTGAATGCCAAAGGATCAGCTGGAAACTCTTGCAACATACAACAAGTGGAAGAAGTGAAATGTGTAGTTAGAATACTTCCCATAAGGGCATCAACCATCATTATACCAAATTGCAATGGAGCATCGATCCGGAAATTCGTTCCTGATTCAGGTACAAGAACAAAACCTTATCATTTTTCTTACTTCGTGCCAGGAACTACTCAATTACAATCAGGACACTTCCCTCGATCTTACGGTTTTTCCGATTACTGATGAAGCCCTATTAAAGTACTACCCTCACTTTCTTGTTACGCAAGGTTGTAGAGATGTTACTGTAGTTGCATCGTGGAATGACTTGATACTTTGCCGCCTTGGATCCGAAAACGAACTACAGAGACTATTGTATGTGTAACCCATTCACTAGGCAATATGCTATCCTCCCCCCACCAGAGCCGATTACTGTACGTCTTCAACTGAACATTTTAGTAGGATTTGTGTGCGATCCTTTTATTTCATATTCTGCAAAAGAACATGTTTCTATTAACCCACATATACAAGTATAGAGTTGTGTTCGTCTATCCAATGAATTGCTACATCGGAGCCTTTCCAATAACAAGATAGCTAGTGCGTGAATTTTCTTCCAAAACTAATGAATGGGATGACCGTATTGTTTGTACGCCGTATTTACATCCATCCATTTCTAGTATCACTTTTGTACAACGGATGACATGTTGGATCTGTAATGAGTCTCTGCCAAAAGTATGTGTTTACAATCCTCAACATCAACCCATCCTGCGCTGCATCACATGTCCTACAATGCGTGGAGCTCCAATTAGGGACTCGGTCCTTGGAGTTTGCCAAGGTTTCTTGAGATTATTTAAATTATTTCAGTGGAAATGAGGATCAAGTCAGTGCGTTTGTGTGGGAGCTAAAGGACATGAATTCTGGAGAATGGAGTTTGGTGCACAATGTTTGTTTTGATGATCAATTCAACGACCTTTGGAGGCTGGGGTATAAAAAAAGGACCAGAAGGTCTAGAATGCAGTTTGATATGGCCCTGCTAGGAATCGATCAAAATGATGCTGATACTATTTATATTAGAATCGGACAATGTGGCTTAATCACATTGTGCAACTTTCGGAAATGGAAATGAAGGTGCTTCAAAGGGGCATTCGCTATCTGAAAAACGAAGAATATCATTCTGTTAAATTCTTCCCAGTTATGGCTCCAATTTGGCCTACGCCAGTCTGCTCTCTTGGTTGTTGAACTATCTCTCCAAAGCCATTCAACCGGCAATGAGTCGGACATGCCCAATAATGCGAATAGGCCTTAGTCACCAGCTAAATACACAGGTTCAATGGTTTGCTTAACCTTACACCATCAGAGTCTCCTCATGCTGTTTCTAGACTCTATGATTGTGCATGAACGCAGGCCTTTACAATACCCGTCTTAATTAATCTAGCTTCAAAGTCTTTGTTTGAGAGTTTCTCTCAGCTTGTATAATTTTATTTTCACTCTTTTGACAATCTTGGTCAGTAAAACAGAATCAGCAGTTTAAGTTAATCTCATTTATCTTTGTTTATTACTATGTCCAATGGAAATAAAATCAAAACAGTATGATTGCTAACACACGTTGAGTTAGGAGTATATCTAGTAATTGTCATTACTCTGTCCAAAAAAGCAGAGATTCTCTTTTACTGGGCTACTGCTAGTCTTGTCATATTAACCTGGACTTGAAGAAATGCATAACTACTTCTACTTCTTTTGTTCAACAATAGCAAGATACGCTTACTTCTCTGACCAGCGATTTCAAAAACTCCATCACAAAGAACAATAACTTTCAGGAAAACGAATTACAATCAGCCCCATTTCTTTCTACAACTTCTCAGAAAAATCTCTCCCTATTCCTTCATCTTGCGCTTTGGCTAATACACAAAATGGCGAAGCAATTGCCTCCAAAAGTGATTGGGGCCATTGCCAGCAATTGGCAACACTAGCCTACAATAGGATTCAAACAGAACTCAGAGCCAAATCTCAACCCTGAAAAACTTAGAAAGCAACGCTTTCATGTATTAAAGCCAGTACTACTTTCGATGCTGAAGAAGAAGCAATTCAAAAGCAACGAGGTTCGTGATTCAGCTTGGAAAAGCTCAAAGATGCAATGTGTATGCAGATGATGTGCTGGACAAGTCACAGATTTTCAGAGCCAGACCAAATTCAGGCACGTGACAATGCTCCAGAACAAAGTATGCCAGTGCTTATCAAATTGATCCTACTCTGCTTCAAGCCAACAATCTTGGTAAAAAGTAAGAAATTTTTCAAGAGTTGGATCAAATTTCAATGGAGAAATCTAAATTTCACTTCTCCGAAGAAGTTATAGTGATCAGCAAGGAGTGCAGATAAGAAGGGAGCAAACACACTCCTTTGTGCGTGCATCAGACATCATCGGAAGGGATAAAGATAAAGAGGAGATGATAAACCTCGTTGAAGTCCTCATCAGACCATGAAAATCTCACCATCATTCCAATAGTTGGAATTGGAGGTTTAGGAAAGACGACACTTGCTCAGCTGACATTCAATGATAAGGAAGTAGATCGTCTTTTCAGTCTCAAAATATGGCTTTGTGTGTCCGAAGGATTCAGTGCCAGGATTATATCTCAAAGAATCATGGAAAAAGTTGAGCTACAGTGACTATAGCCACTTGGACATAGACTTGTTGCAAATGCTCCTTCGGAACAGATTGAAGAACACAAAATATCTGCTCGTCTTGGATGATGTTTGGAATGAAGATCGAGTTAAATGGCTCAATTTGAAAGATTTATTGATCGATTGTGCTCGAGGGAGTAAGATTATAGTTACTACACGTAGTAAGAAGGTTGGAGCAATGATGGGCACAACTTCTCCCTATAATTCTAAAAGGCCTTCCAGATGATGATTGCCTTAAGTTGCTGCTAAAATGGGCATTTGAAGAAGGGCAAGAAAAGAATTACCCGAACCTCGTCGAGATCGGGAAGATTATTGTTAAAAAGTGTGGAGGTCTTCCATTGGCAGCTAGAACCCTTGGCAGTCTCCTGTACATGAAAACAGACGAGCACGAATGGGAATCAGTGAAGAATCATGAGATTTGGGAATTTGTACAGCAAGAAGATGATATTCTACCGTCATTGCGTCTGACCTATGATCATATGCCATCTCACTTGAAGCAATGCTTTGCTTTTTGTTCTCTGTTTCCTAAAGATTCAATTATCGATAAGGAAACATTAATCCATTTGTGGATGGCACAAGGTTTTCTTCAATCGGGCGATGAAAGCCAACAGCTGGAGGACATTGGCGACAAATACTTCAACGAGTTGCTGTCGCGGTCCCTACTTGAAGATGCTTCTGAAGATTCTGATCAAGAAATAATCAGCTGCAGAATGCATGATTTAGTCCATGATCTTGCACAATTAGTCTCTGGCAATGATTGTTCGATACTGACACCATTTCCTAAGAATTTCTCCAGTAAGGTTCGACATGTATCCCTAATCGAACCTACTTTAGCAGAGAATGATGAAAAACTTCCAAGACTTCTGCCAACAGCAAAGAGGTTACGAACTCTCTATTCTACTCATCTAGCCGGGAGAGCTTCCAAGTCTATCCTTGATAATCTCAACACTTTCAAGTACTTGCGCATTCTTCACTTGACTAAGTCGGAGCTAAAAGTTTTGCCAAGTTCAATTGGGAACTTGCTACATTTAAGGTACTTTGATCTATCCGAGAATTCTAAAATAAAGAAACTTCCGAATTCTTTATCCAAGCTGAAAAAGCTGCAAAAGTTGAAATTATATGCTTGCGTTAATCTTAAAGAGGTGCCAAGGGACATTTGGAAGTTGTGTAACCTAAGGCACTTAGAAATAACTTCCAAACAGAAGTATCTGCCTGAAAAAGGAATTCAAGGCATGAC
>JANIEQ010000411.1:0-15051 GCA_024708375.1 Oxalis stricta | reverse complement strand
TTATTAACAAATAATAATTTAATACATGTATTTTAGAACTTTGAGTTTAATTAGGAATCAAGTTATAATTTTAAATAAGTGATATTATTTTTTCCTATTTTAATTAGGGTATGAAAACATAATAAAAATATAATGATTCCTAATAAAATTCTACCGATTACTTTTACTAATATAATAATTTTATTTCTAATTAGCAACCTATTTTCTACGAATATTATATCTTATTCATACTCTCAATATATAAAATGTATATATATATTGTGTTATTTGTTGAATTAAATTTGGACACAATTTTTTATTAGTGAATTAAATTTGACACATGAATTTTTTCCTATCTATTATTTAAAAAATTATTCTTAATAAAATTATAATACACTATATTTTTTTCCTATTTTCTTATTAAACAAATTTTCCTAATTAAAATCCATTATATTCATTTTTTCATATTCTAATTAAAACGAGCACATCTTACTTTTTCCAATTCAAACGGACATATTATTTAAAAAAATATTTCTAATCAATATATATTATTTTTTTTTAATTTTTTAATCAAACTATTATTCCTAATAAAAATCCGCTATATTCTTTTTTCTATTCCTAACTAAAACGGACATATCTTATTTTTCAAATAATAGGAACAATTAAATTGATTAGATGCAATTATAAATTTTATTATCAAAATAAATCTTGACATGTGACTTTTATTTTTTTGCTATGTTTATTATTTTTGAAAACGAAATAAATTTTTAATTCTAATAGAATTGTAGATTTTGAAATAAAATCAAAATAATTATAATTGATATAAAGTTAAAATAATTCCCTTTTAATATAATATTTGACATATGTTTAATAATGTTTAATACAAATAATTATTATATAATTCTTTATATGATATATTTAAATTATTAATTTTTAAAGGTATAGATTTTCCGATCCGACGGACGGATCCACTCCACTTGTTGGGTAAATTCAGCGAGAATTACTCTAATGTGCCCCAGCAATGAAAAAATTCAATAAAAAGATTATTCAATCAAAATTAAAAATTTATTATCCTCAAAAAAATTAAAAATTTATCAAATACTATTTGATGTATGTATGTATATGTTAGTTTAATCGATAAGATATTTTAACAAACTAAGTAGGTGTTATTGGGCTTTGTGGGCCACACTCACGTAAAAGCGAGAGAGACTGAACAAGTAAAACGGTGGGTGGGAAGTGGGCCAAAGACTTAAGCAGGATTTCGTGCGAGGCCCATATCGCTTCTCAGCACGAAACTAAGATGGGGCCCACAGGAGGAGTGCAAGTGGAATGGTCTACTTCGGATGCAGATCTGATGTTTAATTAAATTTACATGAACGTAGGTAGCTAGAGGTAATCTCGTACTCCTTTTCTGTACTCTTCCACCTTTTTTTTTTCTCTTTGGCGAGCAAAAGCTACGTTATGTCGGCGAGTTGGGACTGATTAGACAACAAGTTGCTTTGCTTCTAATTTAGGTTGTCTCGTTCTGTAATATGTTGTCGTCAATCTTTGTCCTCGTCCATCCATCCACACCTCCCTAGCTATCTTAAATGTTCCTCTCGATTAATACGTAGTATTAAAAAATATCGTATCTAGCTTTATACCTGATGTTGTAGTGTATTACGAAATTGTCAACATTAATTACTACATCAATACAGGTAGTTTACTAGTTTGTATAGTAAAATCCTAAAGACAAGTCAACGTGTGTGTCTGTGTAGACGTTGACTATAGTACTTAATTCATTAGAACTCGTCAAAGTGTGTGTCTATAGACGTTGACTCGTTATGCACATTTGTGTTTGTATTCCTAAGGAACAGCTTACCAATCTTAGTAGTATTATTTAGATAGATTTTTTTGTAAGATCATGGACATATACTGTATAAAAATACAGCTTAAGTACAGTTAAATAAAGAAAAGAAAAACGGGGGAGGTGGCGAGATATTTTCCAGCATACTGTACATCAGCGAATTCCAGACCATCTCATGACCTCATCTCGTAAAAAAAAAATGGCCATTAATTAATATGCTAACCACGATAAATAAGGGAGAAAATAGTAGATTCACAAAAAAAGAAAAAAATAATTAATTACGTATTTTCTTTTGGAATTATAGCACAAATCAGCAGTGGTCCCACTCCCAAACAATGATCGACGGTCGTGAGATATTTCTTTCGAAGGATTTGCGCGTGGTTAACGTGTGTGCGCAAAAGGGACATACGTTAGCGACAGTTGTGTTAGCCTATAAAATTATAATTCCAGCGACACATTTATTTTTTTTAGTATAAGATTATCTATTTAGATTTTGTAAACTTATACTACTTTCACGATAATTGATATTTTAATTGACTGGATGATGTAATTATTAGATATAATAAAATATTTTTAATGCACTTAATTAACTATACATGTTATTAAAATTCAAAACATCAAATATCAGGAAATGGAATTGAAGTATTAAAATACTTTTTATACATAATTTATTTAGTTTTATGATATTCTTAAAAAAAAATTGTCAACTACGAGTATATAATTTTCTTTTATTTAACGTAATTTAAAGGAAAACATTTCTAAGTCATATATAATATAAACTTTTTCGATATAAAATGTAATAAAATAATTACTACGTATATGCATCATCTATTTAACTTTATTTAAAAAATAAATAAATTTAAATAATTTTTTTTATTTAAAATTATGCATTCATGTATGTACTATCTAACTAAATAAATAGATTTATGTTTCAAATTCATATAAATATCAATTGAGTTGTTCAAATTACATATTTTATTATCGAATCTAAATTCACGTACATGATTTTTATTTGTCGAATTAAAATTTGACACATACATTTTTTTCCTATTTATCATTTAAAAAATTATTCATAATCAAATTATAATAAACTATTTTTTTAAAATTACTAATTAAATTATTTATTTACATTTCCGTTCAATGAGATGAGCCTCTTAAGAGAATATTCTCGAGAATAAAATACTTTTGATCCCATTATATTTCTTTTGTTAATGCCATCTTCACAATAGGAATAAAATTTGTCATGCAGTGGTCTTATTTTTAAATAAACACATATTACAATAAATTTTAGATTTTATGTTCAATTATAATTTCAAACAATAATATAATATCTCACACTAAATAAATATATATTTACTTGTCACGATTTATCTAAGATATATTTTATCATGAAATTTTTAGTATATTATCGAATAATTATTATGCATAATAATACCGTCCATTCATCGATACTAACCAATGTAAATAACTCGATCCAATTCACTTAGTTATTCACCCATCCATTATTCTATCTATACTCTACAATTCTCCAAAAGGTTTAAGGTATACTCGATCATATGGAGACTCCATAAGTGAGGTCATTAAATTAAAATTAAACTCAAGAGTATATATAGTACAAATAGATAGCTTCAAATCTTACTTTTCCTCCATAAGTGAGGTCATTAAATTAAAATTAAACTCAAGAGTATATATAGTACAAGTAGATAGCTTCAAATCTTACTTTTCCTTTATGTGCAAAAAAAGTTTGATGTTGACTCGTAGAGATTTGACTATTAGTATTTTTGTTAAAAAGCATCAAAAACACACTTGCTTCAACAGATTCACTCAACTTTAAACAACTTTTGCGCGTAAAATTCTAAAGCATGGGTTCCACAATGAAACTTGCAATGGCTTTCTATTTAATACTACGATTTAGCCAGTTTGATTGTTTATTAATCATAGCCTTTTATATTAATTAATGATTTTTTTTAATCACTATAACACCATCCTTGTTGAATACTACTAGTACTACTAAAGAATGCAATTTGTTTTATTTTTATCGAGAAAGAAAAAAGAAAATGCCCACGAGCATTTGAAGCTTGGAGACAACGACGGACAGCTTTTTCTTAAATTGCAAGTTCTTAAAACAAAAGTATAATCGTAGGCCCCACTTCATGCTTATCACCTTTTATTAGTACTAGTAGAAGAAAGAAAAAAATACAGTATACACTCGTCATTAGATACGTATCCTTATTGACAACGACCGTTCGATGCGACGACCATACCAGTTGACCATTTACGATTCTGAGGAAAGGGAGTTGTAATGAACGGTCCAGATTAAAGCAACTGTTGCGTGTGTTTAAGGGCGCAATGCCACGGTGTTACAATCCAACTTGCTTTTCCAAATTATGGTGTCGAAGACTTTTCTAAAAAGGTTATAACTACACAGTTCTGTGCACTTTTTCCATTTGCAACATTCCCCTACTTCCCCACCTGAATTGTTTAAAAGACATCTATATCCTCGATGTGCTATTTATTTAGTATTTTTTAACTAACTATCGTCTAACCAAGTACGTACTAACCGTCTAAAATTTTACTTTTACTGTTTTACCTTATCCAGACAAGAAAAATCTGGCACCGCTCTCCCGACTTTTCGTGATTTCATGTTAAAAGATATTTTTACCCATTCCATCTAAAATAAGGAAAAAAGGAACACGTAAAGAGGGCAAAAAAGTCATCGTGCAGGGCAGAAGTGTCATTTCCAGCTCCATTTTAAGGTTCACAACTCTCCACTCTCTCAACTCCGTAACTGAAAACGACTTGCAACTCCTGCAAGCAAGTATAAATACGAAGTCGATCTGTGTATATGTACACGCACTCTCTCTCTCTCTCTCTCATAGAAGTTGTTTTTTCTTCATCAAGAAGGTTTTATAAGTTGGAGCTAGCGAGCTCTTCCTTGATGCGTACAACAATGGTGGATCATATTAATGATCAAACGCTATGTTGCATGTGTGGCGATATCGGCTTCCCTGACAAGTTGTTCCGCTGCAACAAATGCTGCCACCGCTTTCAGCACCAGTAAGTTTATTTTATCATGTCTTTCCTTAATTATAACATAGACCATCATAATCATATCATGTGTGACGATTTAAACACAAAAAAGTTCTTGCCAAATATAATCATAACCATGGTTACCACAATCTAAGTTGTAGAGTCCGATGTCTTTGATTTTCATCAAAAATTTAATTAAGCTGATAGAATTAATTATTAAGGGTCTAATTGAGATGATCATAATCATATATTTGTACTTGTCATGACTAATTAAATTATTTACTCGGATTAATTTCAATATTTCATGACATATAATCACTTTCTTCTATTAAACGTCAAAAGACTCTAAATTGTTTCTTTCTATTATTCCCTCCGTATAATACATGTTTTTTTAGTTTTTCTATCATATATTCAGAATGGTGATGTATTTAGTCGATATCAATAAATATATATATTTATTTTTGAATGTATTTAAAAAGTCTAAAAAATATGTATTAGCAGCGAAAGAATATTATGATTTTATGTGTTTATACAGGTATTGTAGTAACTACTATAGCGAGTTTGCTGAGCCAATTGACCTATGTGATTGGTGTCAAAGTGAAGGAAGGAATCATTCATCGTCGTCGTCAACAAGACATGTAAGTAGTACTTCCTCATCAATGTCTTCAAAGAAAGTTGTATCACCAAGACATGAAGTCAGTACTACAACAAGTAGGTCCGAATATTCAGGCGAGAAAATTAAATGTAATAATCTCCACCGCATAGATAGTGGCTCAACCGAGAAAGGAGGAGGTAGAAACCCAAGTGGGGTCCCATCTCCACGGCGTCGATATAAGCTTCTAAAGGATGTCATGTGCTGAAATATGAAAGACGCACACAAAGTCATTTTGATAATTTTCGGAATAGCGTATAGTATCCAATTATGAAATGTATAATTAAGTTTTTTTTTATTTTACTGGCTATATATGTGATTTAATTAGTATGTGACGACTAGAGTCGATCTAAAAAATCTGTATAATAAATAAATAAATGTTTGTTGAGTTTAATTTTATATTTGTTAGTGCTCGTTTGCTAATGTACCCGCCATTTCAAACGATCACGATAATGAACAATACTCCATTTGAGTGTTAGGCTCATGTGTTATACTCATCATCTTAAAATGGTGTCAGAATCCGGTTTACACTCGATGTATGGGGCGTGTTGAATCCCATATTAAGATGATACAATTTCAATAAATCACATCTAAGACTAAACAAACATCTCTCTGAACAAACATGCAAGTCAAGGTATGAAAGAATCTCAAGTAAAATTATTCATCTATTCCCATCTAGTTTATATAAGTAGAAATATTATTCCATACATATATCCCAAGTCAAGTCAAGATTTGAAAGAATCATACTACATAGGTATATCTCAAATCAAGATATGAAATAATCACACACACGCTCTATTATATACTATTTTTTGTCGGGTTGAAGAAATCTGAAAATTTATGATATTTTTGATTCAGTGTTTTTCCTTTTCTTTTTATAACTAAACTAACTGACCATTGTTAATTTGAGCACTTTCAAAAGAAAAAATGTTAATTGAGCTCTACATTTGATCATTTGAATTTTTTTTTTTTGATGTTAAGATCATTTGATTTCGGTACCGGCCGGTATATGTGTAGTGTTAATGTTGTATATGTTTTACAGCTGGTGTACTTGTATATATTGAGTCTCCTTAGGAGAATTGAATGCAGAATTGGCTGTCTCTTGTCATCTTGTGGAACCGAAGAAATTCATAGTACCTAAAGCTGCAAAAGGTTACAAATTCATTGAAAGTTCTTTAATAGCTAGGCCCTCTTCCAAAAGAAAAAGAAAAAAAAAATGGCATGAAGGGATTTCCATAAAATGGCCGGCTTTCTCTCAATACCAGGAAAAAGTTGTAATTACAATCATATGTACTGTATTTAATTACTTGTATTAAAATTTAAATATACTCTTTATATTTTATGCTTATGAATCAGGGATGGATCTATATGTTTCTTGGGACCAGAATCCCACCTAAATGTTTGGAAAAAAAATTAAAAAAAATTATGTTGAAATAATATATAATTATGCGCTTATTTGTGAACAAAATAATGCACTGTCGCATAGTGGTAAGTCCTTCAACTTTCAACCTTGAGGCAGGTTCGATTTTTCATTTGAGCAATTTTATACTTTTTTTTTTCTTTCTGCAGCATTTTATGTTTTTCCTTTGCTTTTCAAAAATGCTTTTCTACTCCCAAATAATTTTGAATCTCTTTATTTCCCCAACATTTTATATTTTTTTCCTTTCTTTTTAAAAAATATTTTTCTCATCACATCATCACTTATTTGAATAAAATGATAACAGTCATACTATAAATCTCATGTTAGTTAAATTACGGCATGACTTTTAGTCTATCTGAGCGTCCAATCCTGGATCCGTCGCTTGGTATGTATTGTAGTTATGACTTGGTTTTGGACGAAGGATGATCGATCACATAACTTTCAAGATATATCTCATCCCAATAATCAATTGGCCAACATGCCTTAGACGGACTCAAGTTAATTATGCTATACCCTGCATGTTCATTTTTATCTTTCTAAAGAAAATCATATATAGAAGTTATCACTATATACTTCAAAAATTTACAGAAAAAACATTACGAATTGAAAACATAATAAACTTTTTTTTTTAGTTAATAACTTTTCTCTCTCGTTAGCAACGTTTTCTATTATACCGCGTTGTCTGAGATCTTCATCTTCATCATTTCATGCGACGTGCGTACGTAATTATTGATAGGTGATAAATTCTATATTGTTCTTCTTCTATACTATACTATACTAGTACTAGTACTATATGTCTAGCTAAGCTAGCTCACTGTATCTAGATGTTAACAACAATACAAGAAGTAGTTTACATATCTGTTTGACTGTCTCTAATTTTTCCAATATTATCTATCTACAAAGTATATATATATATGATACAAGAATCACATGCATGGTTGTCTAATTAGCTCTTTTTTTTTTTTTTTTTTTTTTTTTTTTTTTTTTTTTTTTTTTTTTTTTTTTTTTTTTTTTTTTTTTTTTTTTTTTTTTTTTTTTTTTTTTTTTTTTTTTTTTTTTTTTTTTTTTTTTTTTTTTACCGGCATACTCCCCACATTTCATTTTCAATCTGACAACTCAACTTGTTGTGTGTATTAACATGCTTTTCATGCATGCACATATATACTAATTCTAATTCTTCTTTTCTGTCAGGAAAAAAAAATATCAAGTACCTAATTCTTCTCAGACGCTCAATTCATTTTTATTTTTTATGATAGTACTAGTAGATTAAAAACAAATCTATTTCCGGGAGGTGAGATATGTGGTTTATTAATTTTTTATCAAATTTTTTGAGATTAATTAAAACAAGATCTTAGAAATTTAATACTTCTGTATTGATTTTATTTATTTTTATAAAGAAAAAAAGAATAATGTCTAAGATTATTACAAATTGTGAAACCGCTGAGACTACATGGGCCGTAATAAAGCAACAAGATGCAGGCTGTAGAATTAACAAAAAACGAAAATATAGAACTACATGGGCCTTAATGTATTATCAGAGTTCGAACTTGGGCCGGACCCGAGAAAATATTCAGAAAGTATCCATACGTCTGCCAAGTTGTCGCTGACCACATAAAAACAACTCATGATGAGAAGAGATTATAAAAGCACAAAGTTCCAACAATCCGTTTACTTCCATTGACTCCCACAAACGGACAAACGATCACGTGGTCCTTTAATTCTCATAAAATCAATTTGTGGAGGGCTCCACCACCTAAAAGAAATCTCCACGCGGAGCTATTTTGAAGACTATATAATGCTCCTGTGTCAGTGGACTCGGATACAAATGGCGATCTCGCTGCATATTTGCATTCAAGAAGCATCCAACCCTAGGGTCCCCTCACAAATTTTTTATTAATTTAAAAATAATTCATTTTAATTAAATTACTAAGTTTTATTACTTAAAGGAAAATATAACTCAGTTCAAACTTTTGTTGGTGATGACTATTTCTAATTCGGATTCTGAGTTTAAAAATGATCAGGAAAAAAAAAAAGATCATGGGTCATAGTCGGACCAGTCTAGAGCTGGAGTTAAAGTCTGAGTAGGAGACAAGTAAACGTTGAATTAAGTTGGTTAAATAAATTTCCGAATTCGGTACCTATACATGATTAAGTTTTGATACTGTAAAAACTAAGTGGTTAAAGACAAATTTTGAGGTGGAAATTGGAAAGTCCAAGTAAAAGACAAAGCATGGATATGCTAAACTTTATATAATTAGCACAGAATGAAATTTCAATGTCAGAACTATAAGAAATGGAAAGAGTGTGATTGAAGCTGTGTAATTGGCTGACTACGCAAATGGCAATGTGAAAGAACTAACAAAACTACGTAAGTATAACTTCATCATCACTTAATTAGTCACTAGTACAAGACTTGTAACCAAGTTACAGAATCCCTAGTTTCTTGTAGTCAGTTTTTTTTTTTTTTGGTGTACTTTCAGAATTTTAACATATGCCCACTCTGTAATATGAGTAGTCGATTCTGGACGACATTCTCCTCAAATACTATGTTTATTTTCAAGCTTTGAGGGTTACATATTTCATCCGAATATTAATATATGATTGATAGTATTTCTTGATGTTTTTTTTGTGTTTTTTGTTGTTTAAATGTATTTGTGTACGATTGAGGTGTGGCAAAATTTTAAATATTAAATAATATAATAATATTTAATTATAATATTTATCCGTCCTTATAATAGCCACACATTAATATTTATTTAAATATTTATAGATATATTTAATAATAAAATTTATCATAAAATAATTAAATATTGATAAAAATGATCATAATTATTTCTAAGCAATATTTGAAGCAATAAATTATATAAATTAAAATGTGTTTAGAAATATTTGAAGCAATAAAAAAGTAAAAGAACCAAACTTGCCTACTGCAAGCAGGAGGTAACTTCACCTACTGCACCATTAATATAATGACATGTGTCTTTATTTGATCTGTATTAATTTTTTGTTTAAGACTTGTTTGTTTTGACAAAAACTGATATAGTAATAAATATAACAAATGCAAAAAACTTATTTATTACAAAATACAGTAAATAAAGATATCATATTTCTTTTTATATATAATTTATACTTTAAAATAAATTAGTGAACCCTAAATATTTAAAATTAATTAATTGTTTTAATATAATTTATATAGTGGGTTTACAAATCCTTAATAATTAAAATTAATTTTTTATACAATATATACCTTAAAACGGGTTAATAAACCCTGAGTAATTAATTTCTAAAAAATATTTGTAAGAAATATAAATAATGAAGATTATGTTATTTTATAATATTATTGTAGCTAGAGTTAATTTATAAAAAAAGATGAAAACAAACAACACTTGGAATCAATATTTAATTTTCTTTGACTAGAAACACATGGCATCAATTTAGAGGCTGCAGTTGGGAAAGCTACCTACTGCAGCAGGAGTTAAGTTTTTCCATATATTTTTATCTCGTAATCGAAACTCAAAACAAAATCACAACCACCCAATAGTTTGAGAAAGTGGGAAATTTAGTTGGGCCACAGTATTTTATCTACAAAAAATAATGGATCTTTTTGCTAAGTACACAGCTTCCATGTAGGAGACAGCTTCACTACTCGTTTTCTCTCGTCTTTCTATCATTCATTCAATTTTTCCTAGAAAATAATGATATTTTTTCGTACAAGAGTCATTTTCATCTTTTTACATGTTCACTGCATTTTCCTGGGAAAATTCCAGTACTAGACAAAAGGATAATAACACCACACCCAAAATCGACAATATTTCTCTTCTCTCTGTTCACATACACACAAGACCCGTGTCCCTGCCAATAAAATATCCCTGTATTACAAACAAACAGACTCATCTCTTGGAAACATCCAATTCCCCTCCAAAAAGTCTTCCGTTTGGTTTCCTTAACTAAGAGCTATTAACTTTCCACATAATCTAAATATAATGTCCCAATTTTGATATAAATTTTTACATGTAATTTGAATTGAAAAGTTTCATGACAGTTTTTGACGGGAGAAATATTAGAAATAAAATTCTTATATGGTCCAATATTATTTTCGATCGATCGATGTTAACAATATTAAGTACATAAGTGTATAATTGCATTTGACCAACTAAACACACTCGAAGAAGTTAAAACAATATTTCTAGATTCATCCTTCCTATATTAGTTAGCTAATTATAATTTTAAATTATTGATCTCCATCTCTTCATATATAATTTTGTCACCATTTTACTAGCCACTCAAGAAAAACATCGGGCTTGGCGATGCTGATGAAGACGCCTTAGCTTGATAAGGCCTAGACTGTTTAAAATCCAATGAAATTCGCGGTGGTGATACTGCAACTGTCACGGAGGACGGCGACTGAGCTCTAGAATCCGGCTGAGAACCTTAATTAATAGGGAGTAGTAACCAAAAAAAATTTAATAAGAAGATTAAACATTTTTTTGGAGGACAAAAATTTACTAAACATGCAAAGATTGATAGTACCTATAATTAAGTAGTTATTACCTGTCTGATTATCAGAAGGGTATAATTAAGTAGTTATTACCTGTCAGATTATCAGAAGGGGAATTAATGAAGGCACAATCAGATAGTAGTGAGGCTTCTGATTTTCTTGTTGGTTGGTTTGGTGCTGAGACTTTCGACGGCGACGGTTGTGATCGGCCAACCTCTTCCGGCAACTTCGTTTACCATTATCAAATTCCGACAGGAGATGGAATCTGCATTTATTATTACAACAAACAACATTTAAGTTAAATATATACTACTACTAGTGATGATGCATGCCGTTGTTATTCGATTTGAACATTTTCAAATTAAAAATAATGTTAGAATTATTACTAATGTACTATAGTAGTAATAAACAATAAACATAATGATCAATATATAGAATGGGTAAAAATTAGTACAAAGGGACGAAATTGCCCTCGGGATTTCCACCTGTACGGGAGAGCTAGCTAATCATTCGTTGTACCATGTGATCAAGCTACAATATTCTCTCGTGGATGGTGAAAGAACACGGAAAACGATTGCAAGTAACAGTGATGCAGTTTAAACAGTCTTATGGGTTAATGTGGTCATTTAAAGCATAATATAATTCCACATGCATTTCTTTTATTTTATTTTTGAAATTCACATATGCATTTTTATGTAAAACAGTTATGCAGAGTTACCATAAGAGGGCAAGCAAGCACAATTCACAAAAGGAATCTTAATCACGGAATATATCTTCTTATGGACACAAAATGCCCATCTGGAGCATTCCACTGACGGCACTCCAATCATTTCTCGGGTTTAATTACCACTTTGACAGAAATCCCAAGGGTATTTCGGTAAGTTCAAGCTCACTAATGATGTGATGGTCATGGTCTCAGTTTTCTGATTTATTCATCCTTGAAAAAAATGATAACCATGGAAACTAGAAGGATAAAAGTATGCAAATAATATAATTATAAGGTTAATATAGTAAAATTGGACAAACCTGCTACACTGCTGACAGAATCGCTGAGTCAACCCGGAAGCTACGACGGTTGAGGCTTTAGAATGAAACTCACAGACTTTATGGCGCCTATGGTA
This sequence comes from Oxalis stricta, assembly GCA_024708375.1. NCBI lineage: Eukaryota > Viridiplantae > Streptophyta > Magnoliopsida > Oxalidales > Oxalidaceae > Oxalis > Oxalis stricta. The sequence continues at coordinate 2,505 of JANIEQ010000411.1, read as the reverse complement.
GTGCTTGGCGTGAGACAGATCGGCATTGCATCCTTCGGCTACGCACCTGGGAGAATTCGGTTCGCCCGGTCTGGACCGACGGTAAAGCCGGTTTACAAATTCGTCCTCAGTACTCGAGCTGAAATAAGTCCTCCCTCCCAAATTAAGCCCAATCCTCGAAGCAATCGAATGATCAGATGGTCTAGAAACTTCCTCGCTCTTCGGGACAAGGAAGTAGTTACTGTTGACGCCACCGGCGGCGGAGGAGTCTAACGAAAGCAGTGACTGATGATGATGTGACTGTGGTAGCGCGTAGGTGGAAGCGCGTGGATCATAGAACGCGTGGTTAAAGTTGTGATGATGAGTACTGACTCAAGGTTGAGGTTTGTTGTTGGAGGAGAGATCATGTTTGGTTATGATCTCCAAACGTCGGTGGAGAAGAACTGTAGTGATCATCGAAGATGTTCTGTCGGGTTTGGTCCGGTTCCGTGCCGTGTTCCTCTCCGGTTAGCATTGTAACGGTCAGGTTTCCCCATTCATAAGTCCAGCATTTTTCCCTTTTTTTTGCTACGGTGTCGTTTTATTCGCTACCAAATTAAAAAGAAGAATCATGTCAGCTTTCATGAGACATTATTAAACTTTTCAAAGGAGGAAGAATTTTTTTGTTATTATATAAGCTTTTGAAACGATGAATGGCTAAAATGAAGCATGTCGGTGCATTTTTATTTGTAGATTACAAAAAAAAAAAAAATTAACCCCATTAAAATAGACGAAGGGAAAATTCAGTTACCTATTGGAGGGAGCTATGTATGGAACTCAGTGAAGATTAGAACAAGCACAGATATAAAAAAACAGAAAAATGCGAATTTCAAAACCCTAACTTATCCAATTGCAGAGAGTTTGAAACAGGTCTTGTTTCTACAGTGTTATCTTTTGAATGGCAGAGGGTTTTCATTTCTCTCTCTCTCTCTCTCTGTCTTATTTTAAATGCCTTAAACAACGCCCCTTGTCTTCATTATCTATACTTATAAGCACAGAAGTTTGTGTGTGAGTGAGAGGTGTTCAAAGAAGAGTACTATCTTTTTCTTTCTAGCTATCAGCTACGAGAGCGGCTTTGTGCAGAGAGCTGATTGGTCGTCTGTGTTTAACTTCCAATAATTCACCATTTTACCCACCCTTGAAAGTTACCTTTAATTACCAAGGTAACTATATATATATACACTAGGTAAGTGGTAAAATTAGAGCTAGCCACTGGTTAGGTATTCTGGCCGGGGCTGGGCCATTGTCCATTGTATCCCGTTTTAGCCGAATTAAACAAACTTTTTTTTTTCTAATTAAACAAAACTTTGAGACCAAAAAAACTTACATCTTGTCATTTTGCTCATCGAAAAATAGTAAAACTTTTCTCTTACTAATAGCCTTTTTTTTTTCTTTTTTTTTAAATCTAATAGTCTTTTTAAATTAACTAACTCTTTAGATCGATAGTATATCTCATTTAATTTGCATATAAAATGCTGTTTTATTAATATGAATGTGGGGGACATGAGATTAATGAGTTAATGTTAGTTACGGTAACTCAAGCTTAAATACGTAAATAAAAAAAATATCATCTAAAAAACAAAAAATCGTCGTGTGTTTAAAATAAATTGGTAACTATATTTCAAAATATAATTTTTTTATCATTTATAAAAATAATATTTTAGAGATGGAAGCAGACGAGATCTTGTAATAATCTGTTAATTTAGTAATAACATATATGTGCTATCAAGAACTATATAAAGCGGCAGGCAAAAAGACTTTTGCAAAATAATATGGCGCAACAATCAAATGACATAATTCCATATCCATTTAAGCATATTCTTACGAGCGCAAATAAAAATCATGATGAAGGTAAAAATGGAACTAACTAGCCTCAGTATACATAATGCCTCGAGTTTTAAGAGACGCAATAAAAAATTGTGATCAGAAACATAAATATATCTTCTCGACACCAATTTAAGTAACAACCCCCTTTGACGATTATAAATTAGATGTTGCCATGCGTTTATTGACGGACCAAATGGTCCAAATCACAGTAAGTCATTATCACATACTAATGAGGAAATTGTAATCGATCGGTAATTTACTATAAGCACCTACTCTTCCATTCCAAAGCAAAGCAAAATAGACAATCAATATTTTGGAATGGAGAAAGTAATAATTTGTAGATTTAAATAACTATTGAATGTGAAATTAATTAAGCCATCATGACATCTCGATCTATATAAAAAGATTTGTGACTACAAAAGAAACAAGTTAAGGATTTGTTTGTTAGCGATATGTGTCTCATCGGTACTCAATCGATCGTTAATAGGAGGTAGCATTTTGCCAAAGAGTTGGGTTTTTCAACTTTTTAAATAAAATTTCGTCTTTCATAGAAACAGAAACAACATATTCAACTTTTGTAGCTTATATTATATGATTAATGATGATAATAATAATATTGCTATAAAAAAAGAGTAATGTAACAACATCAATTCACAACAA
>JANIEQ010000410.1:0-20415 GCA_024708375.1 Oxalis stricta | reverse complement strand
AGAAACATCTGAGCTTGTCTGATAGAGAAAGAGGAGTCATGCCACTTACGGAGGAATTTACATCATCAGAGAATTGTTGATGCTCATCATTAAATGCTGCAAATGTAACAGTACAACATTATTGCTTTAGAACTAAACTAAGGTTTGGAACTTTCTGCTCACCAAGGTTTTTGGGTAAAAGAAACACCTACAAGACCTTGCGGCAGCTTCTAGCTCAAGAAACATTGCTACAGGAGCACTTCTAGATAACTCTATGTCAGATAATAATTTTTCCATCCAGTCCTCCAAAGAACACCTTCACAGCAGTACGTAATGAATATCAGACATTGCAAATTTGCAGTCATATTACTTCTATAAATCAATGAAATACTTTTCGAATCAAATAACTCATTTGTTCTCCCTGCATATTGAGAAAATCATTCCTAATCAGCTTCACTAGTCTTTCGTTCAACTCAATATAATTATATTGGTATTCAAGTAGAATCAATTAAACATATGGTTAATTAGATTGGTATTCAAGTACAATCAATTAAACATATGGTTAACAGATCAACCCAAGTAAAGAAGCTGATAAGCAAGACAATTTGAGTAAGAAATCACTTCACTTATTCATAAAGGAACGCAACTTACCTCTTCCAACCGTGCCCGGCTCTTTGCTTTCAAAATACTTTTTGGAGGAGCTGGGGGAACCTTTCTGTTAGGAAAAGCTCTCTTGAGCTACAAAGGACAGTTGAATGAGTACTTTTTACAACATTGACAGAACACACCAACAGGGAACAATATAAGATAACATAGGTATAATAAAGGGATCACCTCCGAAAACAGCTTCAGAAAATCACTAAATCTTCTCAATATTCCTCGGGTGGTGGTGATCCCTCCTGGTGATTGTATACCAACCCGAACACTATAAAACTATTTTGAATAGATGTTAGACAGAACAGGAAAGCTAGATGCCAAAGGTTCTATTTTTTTCCCAAATCTAACAGATGATTATGGTATGTCAGTGCAAATAACAACGAATTTAACTTCAATTATCATCAACAAATAAAAAGAATGTTCCTAACTTCAAGCAAAACTTATCCCTTATCCGTCCATGTCAGCGGGAACCACTGACAGCATAAAATATAATGGAGATTGGTATACATGAAACTAAGTATCATTGTCATCAAAATAGCAAAATCATCTGAAGAGAAAATAAGATACTTAGAAGAGGCATACCACAACAGGATTAGAACCAGCTGACTTTGGTAATAGAATCCATGACGGCACAGTGGCACAATAACTCCAGCCTGTATGAGAACCATGTGGCCAGACAGTGTCCCGCCCACTTCTGCATTCAAGCGATATAGTCTATAAGGATATTTTTATAGAATATAGATGGAAACCAGCTATCAAAAACAAAAGAAACTAATATTATAACAAATTTGACAGACTACCACAAGCATTACGATACATCAAAAACCTTTATTTGACATACTTAATTGCAAGCATATTGCAGCACATATCCAGGACCGGTCAAGGATAACACATCATTACGAAAGAAAATGATCAGAGAGCAAATCAAAAGTTAAAAATATAGAATTATCATTCAAATATCCCATCAAATTTCAATGAATTCAGCTGAATTAGCAGAAAACACACAAGACACTGAAACCAAACTCGCTTAAATTAGCAGTTCCTAAGGTAATTAAACTAAAAAATGATAAGAGTACCCATTTACGAGGAGGGAGGCTCCAATCCATCCCCAAAGGCAGCGGCGAGGTTCCGTCATGGCGTTGCTTCGGCGGACTCTCTTGGGAGTCAGATTCTGGACTACGCTGGTAGCGTCGTCATCTTCATCGTGATCGTATTCTTCATCGAAGTACGTAAGTGATGGATTGGACGGCGATGATGATATCCGGTAGCCATGGATTTCTGGATCATCGGAGCATTTGCAAAGTCGAAGAAGGAGAGATCGTTAGCATACAAATTCATTTTCGTTTTGGTTTTACAGAAACGAACTTGGTCGATTGCTTAATCAAGTTTAGGTATGTTGATAAGTCCCTGTGTAGGAAAATATTCGTTCGTAGATCCCTCTATTGAAAAACACGGTTCGAAGAATCCTATGTTAATAGTTTACAGACTTATAGGCTTGTTGAGAATCTTCCTAGTTGTATGCTTGTTAAGAATAATTTCAAATGGTAGGCTTGTCGAGACTCATTCCAAGTTATAGGGTTGCTGAGAATCTTCCTAGTTGTATGCTTGTTGAGAATAATTTCAGAATGGTAGGCTTGTTGAGACTCATTCCAAGTTATAGGCTTGTTGAGAATTATTCCGAGTTATAGTGTTGTTGGAGTTTACTGACTTGTAGGCTTGTTGAGCATTTTTACAAGTTGTAATCACGTTGAGAATCATTCCCAGTTGTATGCTTGTTGAGAATTATTTCGAATGGTAGGCTTGATGAGAATCATTCCGAGTTGTAGTCTTGTTGTAATTTACCGACTTGTAGGATTGTTGAGCATTTTTACTAGTTTTAGTTAGTTTGTTGAGCATCATTTCGAGTTGTATGCTTGTCGAGAATGATTCCGAGTTATATGCTTGTTGAGAATAATTCCGATTAGTAGGCTTGTTGAGAATTATTCCAAGTTGTATGCTTGTTGCGTATAATTCTGAATTATAGGTTTGTTGAACATCATTCTGACTTGTGGACCATCGGCTTGTTGAAGTTTGCCTACTTGTAGGCTTGTTGAGAGTTTTCCGATTAGAAATCGACAATCGATTCCCATGATTTTCAGTTTCCGTGCAGCACTCACAATTTCGAATAAATGACAGTTTAGATACTAGTCTTTTCGATTGAGAAGATGATGTTCATACCGTAAAATATATTAAAATGCTGCATTTTAATCATTGCGTCATGGAGAAACAAACATACAATACCATCCCCCTTCTCTTCTTCTTATTAATTCATGATTAAAATCCAAAGAGGGTTGCTCAATCGATGACATGATCATCTGGATATTTAAGATTGCTTAGATAGGTCGAAATGCACAAAAGAATAATGTCATAAGATGATCTTGATTCGCTGAATAATAACCCGACGCAAATGCACAAGTCGATTGGCCTTAACCTTCGTTTGTGCAATCTGGAAGAATGTCTCTGCATTGTAGCAATGAAGTTTCGTACATATGAAGCAAGTGTTTGGGTAATGACAGTGTATGGAGAAAGAGAATCCTGGCAGAATCTCTTTTCATTTAGTTCATTTTCAGTAGGAAGGAAGCCATTTCGCCTTGATATATTAAAGCCATTTCGTACATGGCGTTTTATTAACGAATAGTAATTTGACACATGTATTTTAGAACTTTGAGTTTAATTAGGTTTCAATTAAGTTATAATTTTAAGTCAATGATATTATTTTTTTCCTATTCTAATTAGGAAATCAAAACACAATAAAAACATAATGATTCCTAATAAAATTCTACCAATTACTTTTTCCTAATATAATAATTTTATTCCTAATCAATTTCCTATCTATTATTTAAAAAATTATTCCTAATAAAATTCATATATTCTTTTTTCCTATTCCTAATTAAAACGGACACATCTTCTTTTTCCTATTCAAACGGGCATATTATTTAAAAAATTATTCCTAATTAAATTATAATATATATTATTTTTTTCTAATTTTTTCATTAAACTATTATTCCTCATAAAAATCGGTTATATTTTTTTATATTCTTAATTAAAATGGGCATATATTATTTTTCAAATAATAGGAACAACTAAATTGATTAGATGCAATTATAAATTTTATTATGAAATCAAATCTTGATATATAACTTTTACCTTTTGCTATGTTTATTATTTTTGAAAACAAAATAAATTTTAAATTTAATAGGATTGTAGATTTTGAAATCAAATCAAAATAATTATAACTGATATAAAGTTAAAATAATTTTCTTTTAATATAATATTTTATATAAGATTTAATAATGTTTAATACAAATAATTATTATATAATTTTTTATATGATATATATTTAAATTATTAATTTTTAAAAGTATACGAAACATTTTCAGTCTAACGACTAGCATCCAACTGTATATATACATATAAGAGAAAAGTATTAAAACAGATTAGCAAGAGGGATATTGTGTTCTTCTAAGTTGACCAAAGGGGGTCGTGTTATGAATGGTAAACCAACTGTCCATAAGTCAAAATGTCCTAATTGCATCACCCATTGATAAAAACTATTAAGGTAAATGTGCCGTTGGCTCAGTTGGCACCACATGGATTCTAGAACTCAATCCCTGATGCATCATGAGAAGGGAGACCTTGGAGACCAAATCTCCGCCACGACCGAGACATTTCAGGTGCTCTTTCCCCGGACAATGCATAGCGACATGAGCTAAAGTTTCGACCCATACCTCACTTATCAAAACCCATCTTTCTTCAACAGATCTCCATTCTTGTTGTAACCAACGAGCCAGCTTCACTATATCATGCAACCTGAAACCCTCATCGTCATTGGAATCGATCGAAAGATTGAAGTAATTTTCTTGATATTGTTGCAGAGTCCTTATTGGCCACTTAATTAAGAAGTCCTAACAAATTAAAGCTGATTTCTTTGAATAGAAACTCGTGATTTCCTTTGTCAACAAGCATAGATGACTGTGACATGAGAATGTACAACATGTAATCGGATAACAACTTGCTTGTTGTGTAATCATCACGGTTATTGAAATTGTGCAGCTCTGCATCGACATGGTAACAAATGTCAGTCGCAAGATGCAAAATAATAATGCAATCGCCAATTCCTTCCCATCTCATCATCAAATCCTTTATTATACCTTCATCAGCTTCTCCCCTCAACCTGTTTTGAAATAGCTTCCACAAGTTGAAACCTTCCATGCCGTGTCTTTGCTTCCACAAGTTGAAATCTTCAACACTCTGTATATATTTAAATTGTTTGTCCAATTGGGTTTGGATGCTTTTCCCCCACTCGATTTCCTTCCAAGTTGTACACCACCATTTCATCAAAAAATTATCTTGAAGCTTCAAAATAATTAACAAACGCTCGCGCATATTGATCCATAATTGTCGCACATGACATCCAAAAAAAGGCAAATGTATGCAATGTAAGCCAAGACTCTATGAAGTTATACTGTGGAATATCGAGCATTGTAGTAGATTGAACATTTCCTCTATTCCATGTTAATTTGGGAGCATTAGCCTTACAAATGATGGTTGAAAAGAAACTATGAGTCTTCGATTTCGTAGCCCACAATAATGCCCAATCAGAGAGACAATGTGCAGTTATTGAATAAATCTCCAGTGCAACTGCTCCTACCAACAACACGAATGATATCCCGATATCGACCATATGTGGTTTTCGAGCAGTATCCACGGCAACAAAAACAGAGAAGGCAATCAATGCAGAGAAGGAGCACAAAAGGCTGATTCCACGAAGAGTGATACCAGCAAAAGTGTTAAGTAATGGTATCTTCGTGTAGATTTCATCATACAAGAATCCCAACTCTGTATCTACCACCTTCAAGGTTTCAGAAGCAGGCTCCAAGGGGCTTGAGAATCCACCTTTAAGCACAAAATCATTGGGTAGCCTCATGTTCAAGTCTACAAAAAGTGGCTTGAAGAATTGGATTAGTGTATAGCCAGTATGGAGATGCCTAGCTTCAAGGATACTACATATATCCTCCATTTCATTTTTTAAATTCTTTGAAGTGTCGTCAAAGGTCAGGAAACCAAACATATGTACCCTTTCAAGATCATATAACGATTCTCGTCAAATTGGAGTCACTTGCTGACCGTAGACACCATGTCCTTTCGCCATACTTTATGATCGCAGCCATAAACATTGGAATGGTAATGTATGTTATGTCATTACCTTGAAACTTGTAGAAAACATAGACAGCTACTATAACTTGGCAACAAAGGTCTAGTAGGTGTCTCCCCCACAATTGGTTGTCTTCTAAGGCGTATGCAGTTATGGTGTCAGGGCCTCCGAGATGCAAGAGAAGGAAAGGAGCCCAGAATGCTGCAAGCTCCGTGAATTTTCCCTTTTCACTTCTCATAAGGATTCCAAGTGAAGTGGTTGCAACCAAATCTGCTGATAAATATGTTAGCCAAACAATCACACCTTTGGCCGAACTTCTCGATCTCAATCGATGGCCAAGTACGACTAGAACAACCTGAAGAAGTAGGCTAAGCAGAATCATGCCACGAATCTCCAATGCGTCCCAAAAGCTCTTATCTTCCGAAGAAGATCCATTGGCAGCCTTTTGCTTAACTTCAGCGAAGATGAGAATGATAGCTGATAATTCAACATTACCGTTAAATCAAATGCCACAACAAAGAATCTTGGCAAGCAATTTGAACTTTACTTTAATATGTAAATTAAGAAAAAAATTACTTGTAGAAAAGAAAGCAAATATAACTCTTTAGAATTTATTTAAAGAATTATAATACGATTGGGTTTTGGTTTTAAATATTTAGTTTATATAATAAAGAGACATCTTATCTTATATAAAGAACTGGAACAACTTTTGATTTATTCCAATTGCATATTTTATTATCGAATCGAAATCCAACACGTGGATTTTTATTGGCGAATTGAAATTTGGCACATAGATTTGTTTTCTATTTAAATTTATAAAGGTTATTCCCGAATCCAATTACAATACACGATATTTTTTTCCAACTTTTAAATTAAACTCTTATTCGTAATCAAAATCTTACTACATTCTATTTTTCTATTCTCATTTTTCCTAAATTATACAAAAACACACACATATATATATATCACATACTATTCTAGAGTTAAAATTTATATTAAAGCTATTAAATTTTTATTAATATGAGTTATATTTTGTTTAACGTGATTTAAAAAATAACTTCTAACTAATATCTTATAGACAATAGAAACAACTTTTTAATTTGTTCTAATTACAGATTTTATTGTCGAATCAAAATCTGACATGTGACACTCTGTTGACTAATTGAAATTTGGTACATGGTTTTTTTCATTTATTATTTTAAAAGTAATTTATAATCAAATTATAATACACGATATTTTTCCAACTTTTTATTTAAACTCCTATTCCTAATCTAAAACCCACTTCATTATATTTCTTATTCTCATTCCTCCTAATTAAAATGGACACACATATATATAAAACAATATCACATGCTATTCTAGAATAAAATTCTATAGTTAAACCTTTTTAATTTTTATTTATGTGAGTTATATTTTATTTAACGTGATTTTGGAAAAAATAAATTGGCACATGGTTTGTTCTATTTATTATTTAAAAAAGTGATTCCTAATCAAATTACAATACACAATATTTTTTCCAACTTCTTATTTAAACTCATATTCTTGATCGAAATCTCACTACATTCTATTTATATATTCTCATTATTCTAATTAAAATGGATATATATACATATAAATATATCATATGCTATTCTAGAATTAAATTCTATAGTTAAAACTTTTTAATTTTTGTTAATGGGAGTTATATTTTGATTAAGGTGATTTGAAAAAAATCTTCTAACTCATATATAATATAACCTTCTTAGATACTCCAGTATAAGATATAATAAGATAATTATATATATCATCTATTTATTAAAAAAATTACAAGAAATATCTATTTAAATAAAATTTTAAAATGTATACATTCAAATATGATGCACGAGCCATCTGACATATAAATAGATCTATGTTTAAAGTCCGTATAAATATTAATTAAATTGTTCCAAATTCAGATTTTATTATCGAATCGGAGTTCAACACATGACTTTTTATTGGCGAATTTAAATTTGACATATGGATATTTTTTACAATTTAACATTTAAAAAATTAGTCCTAATTAAATTATATACTACATTCGATTTTTCTATTCTCATTCTTCCTAATTAAAATGAATATATATATATAAATATATCATATGCTATTATAGAGTTAAATTCTAGTTAACCTTTTAAATTTTTATTAATGTGACTTATATTTTGTTTAACGTGATTTGAGAAAAAAACTTCTAAATCATATATAATATATCATTCTTAAATGTAAGATATAATAAGATAATTATATATATCATCTATTTAATTTTTTAAATGAAATATCTATTTAAATAAAATTTGAAAAGTATACATTCAAGTATGACGTACGAGCCATCTGACTAAATAAATATATTTATATTTCATGTGCATATAAATATCAATTGAATTGTTCCAAATGCTGATTTTATTATCGAATCGAAATTCGCCACAAGACTTTTTATTGGCGAATTAAAATTGGTATATGGATCTTTTTACTATTTATCATTTAAAAAATTATTCCTGAAATTATAATATACTATTTTTTCAAACTTACTAATTAAACTCTTTATTCCTAATCAAAATTTCATTATGTCCTTTTTTTCTTATTCTCATTCTTCCTAATTAAAACAATCATATATATAAATTCATCATATATTAGTCTAGAGTTCAATTATGTAGAAAAAGTTTTTAATTAAAATATATAGTTACACTCATGTCCAACGGATGGACCCTAACTTGTATAATATAACATTCTTAAATATATATAAAATATAATTAATAAGATAGTTATATAGCACCTATTTAGTTTTTTTTTCAAAAAAATATCTACTTAGATAGATTTTTAAAAAGTATATATTTGTGTATGGCGTATAGGTCTTCTGATTAAATAAATAGATATATGTTTCATGTCCGTATAAATATTAATTGAGTTTTTTCAACTGCACAGTTTATTATTGAATCGAAATTCAACTCATTGATGTTTTATTGGAGAAGTAAAATTTGGCACATCATGTCTTTTTTCTATTCTCATTCTTCCTAATTAAAACAACAATATATATACATCTTATGTTATTTTAGTGTTAAATTCTATAGTTAATTTTTTAATTAAATTACATAATTATACTCCCATCAACAAAAGGCCCTCTGACTAGTAGTCTAGTATGTCAAAATACAATTCGATAATAATATCTAGAATTGTAATTTTTGTTGTCCTAATTGTTTATAGGATTAACAATTTGAAATGAAAAGAAACTTCTTTCTAATAAAACAAACTATGAAGTATTGTTTGTCGAATATTTCGACCGCTAAAAAGAATAAACTTTTTCTTAATTTTGGGAAAAATAAATGAAGTTATTCAATCGTAGAATTTTATTATTAAATTAAATTTCGACACTTGTTTATTAATTTTATTTTTATTATAAATTAAAAATAGGAATAAAAATTTAATAGGATTATAATTTTTGAAAAAAACACAAAATAATTGTAATTAAATTGTTATATATATTCTTAAATAAAGTCTACATATATTATAATTTTTTTCCTTTTAATCCAATATTTCATACAAATTTAAATATTTTTGAATATAGATTAATAATTTTATATATGATCAGTTTTATTATTTATTTTTAAAAATACGTAATTCATGGCCAACACACGACAATAGCTAATTACTACATCCGTATCAAAATACATGATGTTTTAAATTTTTAGATTCATCCATATAAACATACATTTAATGAAGATTAGTGACTAAATGTATATACATTTGGATGAACTTAAAAATCCGAAATACATGTATTTTGAGAGGTAGTATAAATTATCCCTATAAAATATTCGTTAAAGTGATGGAATTATCGATTTCAATCTAAACCACACTTGGCAGAGAATTAAGTAATTGATCGAAGTAAAGAGAACTTACTTATAAGAAGCATAATGACCACTCGAAAGCGCTTTGTGGTGGAGGAACAGCTCTGTGTACTTGTAGTACCTAAACTTAGATTATTTATTTCTTTTATTTGGATTTTTGTAATAAAATAGGTAAGAGTTTATTTTTATAATGGGAGAAAATGGAATCACTTTGGTTTCAAGGTAATAATAAAATAATGCTTCATATTAAATTAATCCCAATCCCAAAGTAGAAGCAAATTAAAGGTGGCCACTTTTAAAGTTTACTCACAGTAAGAATATTCTTTAAAATGTGATACACATTATACCAATGCAATAGCTAATAAGGTCGAACAAGCTACTACCTCCGTCTAAAACCCCCCCCCCCCCCCCCCCCCCCCCCCCCCCCCCCCATCTCCGCCGCATCCGAGACATTTCAGGTGCTCTTCCCCAGGGACAATCATAGCAACATGAGTTAAAGTCTCGACCCAACCTCACTGATCAAAGCCCATCTCAAGCTTCAACTCTCCATTCTTGTTGCTAACCAACAGAGCCCAGCTTCACTATATCAGGCAACCTTAAATCCTCATTCTCATCGAGGACCACAGGATTCAAAGTAATTTTCTTGATTATGTTCCAGCATTGTCGATCTTGATCTCTTGGCCTGAAAGACGAAACATTACGAAAAGATTATAGCTGAGTTCTTTAGAATAGAAACTCATGCTTTCCTTTGCTAACAAGCATAGATGATCGAATTAGGTGAGAATGTAAAACATGTAATCGGATAACAACTTGCTTGTTGTGTAGTCATCACAGTTATTGATATTGCACAGCTCTGTCAACGTAGTAACAAATATCAGTCACGAGATGCAAAATAATAATGCATTCGCAGATTCCTACCAATCTCATCATCACCTCTTTTATACCTTCATCACCTTCGCCCCTCAACCTGTTTTCAAATACCTTCCACAAGTTGAAATCTTCCCCAGTCATGCTTTTGCTTGTATTGACGAACATCATCACTCTGTATGCATATAAGTTGTTTGTCCAATAGGGTCTGGATGCTTTTCTCCCAGTCGATTTTCTTCCAAATTATACACCCCCAATTCACAAAATTAGATTTAAACATAAAAAATGAAACATTCAAACTCATACTCTTACTCTTCGAAGAGTATGTCAACAATTCACACTACTAGTAATAATTATATAGCCGAGAAGAGAATATGACAATAAAATGCACCAAGTTTCAACTAAGAGATGATGATGATGATCGGTTCAACGATTTGGAGTAGGTCATCTCAAGGTGCTTGAGATCATTGAAGCACAAGTTGTAGCCGAGAAGAAAGAAAGAAGAAATTGAAGCTTGGAGATAACTTCCGGCAAAAGCAATCAAACTTGAAGAAGAAGCGATCAACTAGAGACAGAGCTCGTCTTCGACAATTCGATTGTGGAAAGCTTCTACAAGATGCTAGTGGAGTTTTCAAAGAAGATTGAAGCAAAACAATGCATTGAAAGGTCGAACGAGTTTCGAAGAGAAGTGTTTCTGCAGAAAGGATGAAAAAGCACACCGTCCAAAACGGAAGGACTTGGCTGTACCTCTTGGAAAAGTTGGGGACTCGGATGGAGTTTCAGAAAGTCTTTCGACGGAATTCATTGCAAACGATCTGCGGACCGACCGGAGCAAAGTCGGAGGTCGTGGCATATATCAAAATGCTCGGGAAGGTGTCGCCTATAACGCTTCTAAGAGCAATTGTCCGGCTAATTCCCTAAATCGAAAAGCCCCAATTCGGTTAGGGTTCTATCTTTAATTTCCGGTCTAAGTCGTTAATTTCTGCAGTTTTCAATAAATTAGTTTGATGGGTAGCTTCGTCTTGATGAAACGAAGAAGTTGGTATGCTCAATTTTGTACGGGATGAGTCGGAAGTCGTAATGTGTGTTCGAGTTGTTCCGTGAAGAACGAAAATCAAGCATTGTCGGTTTAAGGCATGGCGAGCTGTGTTTGTTGACGGAAAAACGTCGAGAACACTCCATTGAAGGAAGTGAAGGTTTAAATTGAAGTTCTAAGGTGATCGTGAAATGGGTACGTAGCTAGGAGAAAGCTTGGCCAGTCAAGTAAACGGTAGAAATTCAAATTTTAGTGTTGTTTTCTTTAAAGTTGAAGTTCGGTGAAGTTGTTAGAAGTAGGTAGATGAAGTTTAGAAGAAGATTCAGCCATGATTCAGCTCGAACGAAAGTCAACCCGAAAGTCAACAAAAATGGTGTTTTTCGCAAGGAAGAAGATGAAGTACGGTCTGCTTGTTTTACTGTTTTACGGTGTGGGATTTACTCGAATATGCTTTATGACCAAGTCAAGAGGTTAATTACGGTTGTATTGGGAGAAAAGAAACGAAATCGCGTGGGAGAATACCACTTTTAGTTTTCACTTTATGGTTTACGGTTTTCCAAAAATCCAGGCTGTAATTTGTCTTTCCCTTTTCAATTAGGAGAGTCGAGTATGTTCGTACTATATATATAGACTCTTTCTGTTATTTGAAAAACAAGTTAGATGTGCGATGAAGTAAAGTTCAATAGAAATCAGAAATTGAAATCGCCATTTTTCTTCATTTTTACGGTTTTCAAAAGTTTGGTTGCATTGGTGAGAGAAACCATAGATTTCCGAAACCCAAATTAGTTTTCTAGGACCCAAACAATTTAGATACCAACATTAAGCCTTAGATTTAAGTTTAGAATCAAATCGTTTCACAAAATGGATATGATTACAATCCTTGTTTTAGTTTAAGTTTTCTTAATCTTCGTCTTCTTCATTTCATTTTCTGGGTTGTGATTAGTTCTCGTTTCTAGTTGCTGTGTCGCTCTTCCTGTGAGCACAGGTTTCTTCTCGTTCTTTTGTTTGGTTGAGCTGTGATTGGCGAGTGCTGTGCTTGCATCACCTGTGGTCACGGTCTCAGAAAGTTTCCAACAAACAGTACTAGCAGGATGTTCATTAGTACTACTCCTCCTCAAGCTACAAGAGACGAATTAAGAAGAATGTGATCTCTAGATGAGACCACTAGCTGGCTCCGATAATACGTTGTTCTGTAAGATGAATGACGTCAAGAATAAATGAATAATATTGATCAATTTTACAACTCTGATTTACAAATGAAGGGCATTGTTTGTTTGCATGATTCTGGAATTGTAAGCCTAGTTGATTGCATGCTAAAATCATGCACACGATTTCTCACGAGACAATGTTGCTTTTAAGTTTTACCTAGACAGTCTCAGGAATCCTTAGACTACAATTTTAGGAAATCAAATACCAAAATCAATTAACCATGCAAGATTAGTTGGTTCAAAGAAAGAAGACTGAACTAAAATATCATAAGTACCTAGAGAAACATACCATATCATCCTAGGAGTATGACAAAAGGGATAAAAACGATATTAGAGCCTTTATTCTCTTTTATTATTGTTGAAATAAAACTTATGAAATTTCAGTAAAAAGGATAAATCTCATTGCGCTAAGACTCCCTGCCTGTTTTGGGAGATATGAAGAGGATGTCGTAGACTCGTAGTACGCAATCCTGAACTCCTCCGTCATTTAAACACACATGAGGACATTATCGCCTCAAAATTCAAACTTTCAGTCTTTTTCTAGATTGGTCCTCAACCTTTGATTTCATTAATTTTAGTCATTTACTCTTACTCAATGTTTGACTGGTTGACCGGGCCTTTGACACATTGATTCTTACGTGTCATCAACTCATTGGTTGTCAAAATTTCGATATCTACGATACTATTTCTATTATTCCTTTTAAAACAGTATATCTATAAAATTCGTATTTAATATTATTTGCAACTTCGCGTTCGGTAGCTTAGGTCAGGATTAGGGTCAGACTAGGGCGAAAAGAATTTGAATCGGCCTTCAAACTGATGTTTTCTAAGGACACGACGATCGGTCAAAGGGTCCACGTGTCAGTTTTATGATAGGCCCACGTGTCATGAGAAGTTTTTCCAGGCCATCCGGTATTGCCATGCGGAACATTTTTATTTGTCCATGTCATCGTAAGTTCCATGAACCGGCCTGAAACAGGCTTTTTGACGGATCCGATCAGTGTTTTCTGTATGTCCGGAGCACCTCTACTCTTATATGAAAACCTAATCCCCTAGGGAATCCTGGGAATCCTTGATGCATAGAATGATAGAAAGCTATTCAGCTGATATAATTAAACTTGAGTTTTGGTGTTTTGATCTTCGATTTCAATCTTATCATCATGTTTAAAATACGGAAAGCAAAGAAATCATTCATCATCAGACAACTTGCTGATGGAAGTTTTCAAGAGACTACCCGAAGCAAAAATGGTGCTCCGTTGCCAGCTTGTTTGTAGACACTGGTATCGCATAATCTCTACCGAAATCTCCTCCTCGTCTTCTACTCATTATTTTATTACCAGCTTTTTAAATTCCTATTCAGGTAATTCTTTGTCGTCATTTTTCTTACTTCGTGCAGGGAATTGCTCAATTACAATCAGGGCACTTCCCTCGATTAATCAATTAAGGATCGGATACTGAGGAAGCGTTATTAGAGTACTACCCTCACTTTCTTGATACACAAGTTTGTAGAGATGTTACTGTAGTAGCATCATGGAATGACATGTTTTATGGATTAAGAGACAATTCGTAGCCGTAGAACTACTAGAATTGTGCAGTTGAGGTGTTCGTGTTTCGAATGTTAATTTGCTTTGACAATAATTTGAAGAAACGAGGCTGAAAATGGTGGATCGGAGTCTGGTAATTGAAGCCCAAACCTGAAACCGCCCGGATAGAAACGGATCAGTTAAATTGTCAACTCCGATACCCGCTAATTAACAAGGGAGTCCTCATTCTATCATAGTAAATATGAATTAGTCCTTGTAATCTATGTAGATACATTTCTTTCCTTTTGTGTATAACTATAAATAGGATGTAATACTGTTGTGAAAGTAATAAGAAAATTCCTCCTATTTTACACAAATATAATACTAATTACCCGATCCTTCCGACTACAACACGGAGAGATGTTAACAAGCCTACAACTCGGAATCTCTCCACATGACTCTCTCTCTATACAAGCTTACAACTCGGAGAGATATCAACAAGCCTACGATTCGGAATCACTCTACAAGACTACAACTCGCTAATGGTGCTCAACAAGCCTACAACTCGCTAATGGTGCTCAACAAGCCTACAACTCTAAGATTTCCCAGCAAGCCTACAACTCGGAATCTCTCTACAAGACTACAACTCGTGAAAAGTGCTCAACAAGCCTACAACTAGCTAAAATATCCCAACAAGCCTGCAACTCGGAATATTTCTACAAGACTACAACTCGCTAAAAGTGCTCAACAAGCCTACAACTCGCAAATATAGCTCAAGAAGCCTACAACTCGGAATCTCTCTACAAGACTACAACACGCTAAAAGTGCTCAACAAGCCTACAACTAGTTAAAATAGCTCAAGAAGCCTACAACTCGCAAATATGGCTCAACAAGCCTACAACTCGGAATCTCTCTACAAGACTACAACCACGCTAAAAGTGCTCAACAAGCCTACAACTAGTTAAAATATCTCAACAAGCCTACAACTCGCTAAGAATCTCAACAAGCCTACCACTCGGAAATCTCTTTACAAGCCTACAACTAGGTAAAATCAAACAAAGAAGCCTACAACTCGGAATCTCTCTACAAGACTACAACTCGCTAAAAGTGCTGAATAAGGCAACACCTAGCTAAAATCTCTCAACAAGCATACAACTCGCTAAGTGAGCTCAACAAGCCTACCACTCGGAAATCTCTTTACAAGCCTACAACTCTGCTAAAATCTCTCAACAAGCCTACAACACTGAAATCTCTTTACAAGCCTACAACTCGCTAAAATCGTTCAATGACCATGTCTGGAATGTAAGCCAAGAATTTATGAAGTTATACTGTGGAATATAAATAGAGCATTGTAGTGGCTCGAACATTTCCTCTATTTGACGAATATAGCCAGATCTTAAACTTACAAATGAGGGTAGACAAGAAATCCTCGGTGTTGGTAGCCCATAATAACGCCCAATCAGAGAGACAAAATGCCAACCACATATACTAAGAATAATAATGATAAGACCGAATCATCCAGGATAAGAGCGGCGTCGTCCAGAATCGTCCACAAGAATCTTGGGATAGAGCTGAAAATAACAGAAGGCAATCAATGTAGAGGAGGAGCACAAAAAACTGATGCCGCGAAGGGTGAGGCCAGCAAAAGAATTAATTAATGGCCTCTTGGTGTACATTTCATCATACAAAAATCCCATCTCTGTATCTACCAGCTTCAAGGTTGAAGAACAAGACTGCAAAGCGCTTGAGAATCCACCTTTTAGCACAAAATCATCAGGTAGCCTGATACTCAATTCCACAAAAAGCGGCTTGAAGAGTTGGATCAGTATATAGCCAAAATGGAGATACCTAGCTTCAGATTTACGACATATTTTCGTTACATGATCTTTTAAATCCGATGCATTGTCTCTAAATGTCAGGAAATCAAGCTCACTTACCGTCTTATTATCATATACTGATTCCCTCAACTTATAGTCATTTGCCGACCGTAGACACCATATCCTTTCTCCATACTTTATGATTGCAACCACAAACATCGGAACGGAAAAGTATGTTATGGAATTACCTCGAAAATTGTAGATAACATACACAGCTACTGCAACTTGGTAACAAAGGTCTAAGAAGCGTCTGCCCCACAACTGATTGTCTTCTAAGGAGTACGCAGTGAAGGAATCAGGGCCTCCGAGATGTAAGAGAAATAAAGGAGCCCATAATGCGGTTTGCTCCGTGAATCTTTCCTTTTCACTACTTCTCATAAGGATTCCAAGTGAAGTGGATGCAACCAAATCTGCTGATAAATATGTTAACCAAACAATCGCACCTTTGGCTGCACTTTTCGCCTTTAATCGATGACCAATCCTGACTAGAGCAATCTGAAAAATTAGGCTCAGTAGAATCATGACGCGAATCTCCCATAGGTCCCAATTATTGCTCCCTCACCTCCACTGAGGATCCATATGTATAATTTTGCATTATTTCAGTGAAGACGAGACTAGTGATAGCTAATTTTGGTGTAATTGAATTGTCGATTTCAATTGTGAACAATACTACACTTAGCAAAGAATTGATTAATGGATCAAAGTATAGAGAGCTTACTAATAAACATAATGACCGGCCAGCCGACAGTGCTAATTGTGATGGAGAAACTCCTCTCTATACTTTCAGTAAATTTTTTTTTGGATTATTTGTTAGAATAGGTGAGAGCTTAATTTTATAGTGGGGACGAAATGGGATTATTTGGGTTTCAAGCTAATAATAAAATAATGCTTCATATAAAATTAATCCTAATCCCAAAGTAGAAGCAAAGTGGTCACTTCTAAAGTTTAGTCAGTAAGAATATATCCTTTAAAATGGGATACACGTTGTGTAAAAAAAAAAAAAAAAGCAGCTCACAATAACAAATCAGTTACTCAAGAAAATTAGTGAAGGTTTCTATTCAGGTCATTGGAAGTGCCACTGGAAATCCTAGAAAAACAGCTAAAAAGGACGAATACGTCCCAAGAATTAAATGTAAGGACCAAATTGGCAGAAACGAAAAACAATGACAAGCTAGGAACCCATCAAATTGATAGAGACCTTTCGCTCACGAGGTTAGATATGCTGTTCCTACAACAGAAATTTGGTAAAGTTCGTATTGAATCATATTATAGGAATATGGGCTACAAAATTGTCTCTAAGGCTCCAAAACAAGGCCAAGACAAGGAAATAAACCAAAAAAACGGTTAGTAGAATTTCCTAGCCTAACATTTTCCTAGAATTACTATATTTTTTTCTCTAGGCTCCAAAATCCTCCTCTCTAGCTAGCATCGCATCGCATTGCATCAATCGAAACATAAAATATGTCGACGGAGGCTGGCAGAATGCAAATCCTATTTCTCTTGCTGCTTTGCTTCTTCCTGGCATATGCAAATGCCGTGTGCGTGCCGCGTAACGCATCATTCGAATACAGTGCCCCACCACCCAGCAAATCTCCTCCTCCACCATCACCGCCTAGTAAGGCTAAGGAAACTCCTTCCCCATCCGTCGAGGATAAGGTTAAAGATAAGGCTAAGGACGTCGTTGATAGCGTAGCACCCAGCAAATCCCCTCCTCCTCCTCCACCAACACCTAGTAAGGGTGAGGAAACTCCTTCCCCTTCCGTCGCGGATAAGGTTAAAGATAAGGCCAAGGATGTCGTCGACGGCGTGACCAATGTGCATATGTACTTTTAAAATTTATTTGGGAAATGGTGAATCCACAGGGTTCAGGTTCGGGGAAAATAGAAATTTAATCTTGAACGAGATTTCGGAGATGGGGAGCGATGTTTTGTTTCTAACGGGGAGCAGAAATGTATCCCCGCTCTGCGCCCGCCTACCCCCCGTTGACATCACTATACTCGATGAACAATTATAGAACTCACGAGTCATACATAGCTATTCATTATTATTAACAGCTCGATTAACAAATACAGTTGTACAAAATATTCATATCTCAATCCAAACCCCAAAAAGGAAAAAAAGACCTTAGCTCTAAAGTTACATTATAGATCGGCACGGCGATTAAAATAGATCGGCGAACTTCCAAAATTTTATTCCTTCGTAAACAAGGGACGGCAAGGCAAGCTCATATAAATAGTAAGCTTGTCATATGATGATACAAGAATCCTGGTGAACGTGTTACCTTCATAAGAACTTGCGCAGAACGGTTTTTCCGAAATGGAAGTCTTCTTCTTTGTCGTCGTCTTTGTCAGATTTCATATATGTACTCAGAGCACAACGAATCACTGAGTTGACTTGCATTCTCAATCTTGCATTGTCAACAAAAGTATCTGTTAACATCTTCCTCATATTGTCGTCAACTCTCTGGTCACGGTCACTGTCATTGATAGGTCCTTCTAATCTTGCCACGGAATTTTCAATGTCTTGAGCAAGGAGCTGTGCCTGTTAAGTTCAAAAGGACAGATCAGTCCGTGAGAGTTATGAATGGAGGGAAATAAATTAAAAAACTACGAGGAAATATACCTCTGCGAGAAGAAGACCAATTCGATTATCAGATGTTGTCAAGAGGTCAATAGCATCAGATGGTGACGAAGTGTCCACAATCAATTTATCTTCCTCTTCAACAAGGAAATTAACACTACACTCTTGAAGCCGATTCCAAAGAATTTCACACTCGTGCAGCAATTTTGTATTTGCTGAATTTGTAATCTCTATTTTCTGCTTTTCCTTTTGAAGGACCCTCTGAAAAAAGAACAAAAGGTGAAACAACGGTGAAGAATTCACGACTGTTTTTCGGAATATTGTGAATAACCCAGTGAAAAGAATCAGAAAATAAAAGGCCATAAAAAAATGGTCTGTCCAAACAGTAATGTACCTCTACTTCTAACTTTTCCTTCATCACAAGGCTAAGCTCGTGCTTCAATTCTGATTGAGCACTTCGCAGAGACTTAACCTCTTTAGCGAGAAGCTTTAAATCTGCTTTTGATTTCATCTCGAACTCTTCATGATGCTTGTGCAAGTTCTCCAAGGATTCTCTCGCAACGTCCAAGTCCTGCAGCAACATTGTGTTCTCCTGAACGATGGACGTTTTTGACGCCTCAAGACGTGCCTTTTCATCCTGGAATGCTCACACATCATTTAAGGTTTTTAGACTGAAGATCAATGACAACAGGAGAACTATTTTCGACTAACAAACCTGTTCGGACTTTAATTTCAATTCCATTTCCAAGCACCTGTTTCTATGCTCTTCCAAATCCCACTGCATCTGAGTGAATTTTTCCCTTTCAATTAAGACTGCTTGCTGCATGCTTTCTCTGCAATCCTCTGTCGTAGTTTCAAGCTCAACCTCCAAATCTTTAACCTAAAAAGGTAATACTTAGGAACCCATTGTATGAAAAACAACATCATCATAAAGAACATGTTGGCCTAACTTCCAGATCAGTAATATCTAGCACTATACCTTTGCCGTCAAAAACTGCCTCACAGCAACTTCTTGATTCAATCGTGCAATAAGGTCTTCTACATCTGTTTTCGCAGTAGAGACTCTCTGCTCTAGAGTATTAAGAACTCTGTTCAACTTTTGCCGCTCGTCCGATGGAAGAGCTATTAGCGACTCCCTGGAAAACTGTAAATCTGAGTTGCCAAGAGCACCTGTGTTCTTAGAGGCTTCAGCTTGGTCAAGGAGGTCATTGCCAAATGAATTAGCTGTTGTCGTATTTAGCCTTTCATGAGCTCTAACAGAACTCAAGTCACTTCCGACACCGTCCATCGACAGTCTTCGAACATGGCCATCCAGGGTGTAAATCTCCGATCCACTTGCTTGAAGAGATTTATCTTTTGTCATATTGTTAAAATTTGTGTCAGCACTGGCATTTGCTACCATCTCCTCCAAGATGCATTCTATGCTTCGAAAACTTATCAAGGTTATCCAGAATAAAGTTTTTGCTAAACATACCGTGCTTTGCAATTGTCTCTACTTGAGCATCTGAACTTTGTTCTGCTTTTGAATTTTCCATCCCAAGGTAAGCATGGTTATGCACTTCATGCCTTGGTGTTCCAAGCTCAGACGCCTCATCATGAGAGTCAATACCATGATCTGATGCGATTGATGAACTACC
>JANIEQ010000407.1:0-12176 GCA_024708375.1 Oxalis stricta | reverse complement strand
ATTTCAATGAATGAATGTTTCTCTTGCATAAATTAATCCTCCACTATTAAATTTTGTCGTGTTTTAAATTTTATTTTTTTAGGAGTTGTCGTGTTTAAATTCAATGGCTTGAGTGCCTGTAAAATCGTTCCGATGCAAATTAAATTATACCAGTACTACTTACTCTTACATGTTCTTGTAGATACTACTACTATTACTCTTTCTCAATCAGATATCATATGTATTAAATATTGATTTATATCGAAGTTAATTAAAAACTATCAGATATCATATGTATTAAATGATTTATGTCAGGTTAATTAAAAAACTATCATGGAAAAAATATCTTGGTCCTGAAAGCAAAGAATATAGTAGATGTTGGAAGTTGGACAAATATTTTGAAGCAGTTTAAAGTATATAATATGGGTGCATATTAAATGTGTCTAGCTATACATAATCAAATTAACTAGATATATATTATTCTTGTAATGTGATTTTTTTTTTTCATAGAGAAAATATGCTTGCTCATTCTTTAACTGAACTGAATCCATTATAATTCTAAAAATCTGTTATAATTTTAATCCAAAATGAATTTGAACTTATTTTAAAATTATTTGAACCATAATTTATAAATTTAAAGTGAAAGGGTAAAGTTAAAATTTTCAAGATTTAATACAGGATCTACTAATGAAATATGAAAAGAAATTTTTAATTAACAATTTAACACAAATCAAATTGAGTAAAACACCAAGACTTTCCTTAGAATCTTCATCGCCTAGGTTTAATTAATTAATTGGTTTATTTCTCTTAATAAATCAAGTCCATTTGAGAAAAATAAGATTATAAATACGTATGACCGTGTATAAAAATCTCGAGCTCCTTTTTTAAACATCTAATAATAATGGCATGATGACAAAGCGGGATTTGTTTGTTTAGAATATTTTGTGCGCGCGCGTTCTGGTGAAGTGAGAATAGATTTGTTCGGTTTTGGTCTGCTAAGTCAAAGAGTTTGTTGGTTTTGAAATTTCTAGGGACTAAACGACAAAAATTACTCAGCATGTTTTGTCACGAGATGAATATTATTATTAAAAAAAGAGCTACAGATGCCCATGTACCGTGTTTTGATTCGCTCCAAGACGAATTTTGTTTTTGACATATGGACGACTGTCGTCCTCCAACAACCTTTTCTTGAAAACAATAGTCCTTCAAGAAATTTAATTAATTCTTGACCTATTCTTCAAATTAGCAAATGAATTAGTATTCTTAGTAATTTTCCTCTTCCCTGGAAAACTAATTATCATTCTCCTAATCACTATACTAAGTCCTACCATATCAAAGCTTTTGCCAGGTCAAAGATATTATTATGGACTAGTTAATGGTTATACTTAAACCACAGAATAATACTATTACTAACCACTAAACTTAATTATTTCTAGCATTAATCAAGCCTAATAAAGTTTTAGAACAAAAGAAGTTTTTTTTGAAGTTTTATAATTAAGAAGTTGGAAACCAAAACATCCCACAAAAGTCAACACAAAAAACAGTTTTATGTATGTGCGCACTGCTGATGCCAATTAATGTTAAATGTTACTATTTCCGATCATAGATTAGAATTTGAGGTTAAAAGATTAACGGGACATTATCGAAATAATCATCTATCTTATTTTATTTACGGCCAGTAAAGAAAGAAAAGTTAATTTTGATTGCGTGCCGTGCCGTCAGCTTGATGGAATTCGCAGCCATCACGTGAGTTGTGGGTTATGTCATGTGCCTGTATCCCATTCTTTCTTTCAATGGGCATTACTTGATCGAGATCAAGATAAATTGTATACTTCAAATTCATTATGCGCACATTTTAAATCTAATGATACTTACTACTTCCGTCTTTAATTAATTTCTAATTATAATCAAGAATCAAATATATTGATTTAAGTAAAACATGAAACAGAGAAGACAAAACTAGCCACTAAGCATGGAGACAAAACTTGAAAGCCAAAAATGGGGAATTAGTAAATTCACGCCTAAAATTAGGAAATTCACGCTGCTCCTCATTTTTTGTCAAAAACTGACTATTTTACCCCCAGGACAAAAATAAATAAAAGTTGAACGAAGATAGATAGATCTAGACTTAGTATACAGAAACTACAAAGCAAGCAATCCTAGCATCTAGACTCGATAACTCATTACTTGTTTAGCATCATCACCGACACTTTCTGCAAAATTGAGTTAGCTGCAGAAATTGAAGAAAAGAACAGGCCAGAAGGAGCCTCTTCTCCTAATTAAGCAAAACACAAGATGAAGCACCTCATCGAACACCATTTCGCTTACCGATCATAGCGAAGAAAGTAGGCAATCGCTCTTCGTAGAGACAACACGAGAACAACATATCAAATCATAGCTAAAGATGAAACTAACCCTAATCTTTCGACACACCAGCCTTAGAGGCATTACTTCTATATAATATATTGGCCAATGTTAGATGAATAAACATCACGATGGAGAAAACTCCTGGTTCAGAGTAATCAGGTTCTATGAGGGAGACAAAACAGTCCCTTCAATGGTTCATGCATACATCGTTTAAAAAAAAAAAAAAAAAAAAAAAAAAATCAAAACTGCCGACTATACGAACAAACTAAACTTATCAAGCCACTATCAATATAATAGAAAAGCTCATTACATGTATATCATAGGTGAAAAGTGTTGCACCATAGATTCAGACTGACATAACAAGGTTTCACCATATATGGCAGTTATTATTACTTGTAACTAGAACTAATCCAACCAATGGTTTGAGATTTCAAAAGAGCAACTGCCTTTAGCTAACAGTCAATTTTACACCACAATGGCATCGATACAGCTACAATCACCAAAAGCCAAAGAACCATGGAGTTGAAACACAAAGCAATTTCAAAGTTTCGGGAGTGTATATGGCCAAAACCAGCTAATGGAAACATTCAATCGACAATACATCTACACCCAACCCATAAAAAAGCCATTCCAGATATAAAGAACAGCTAAATTGAACAATGAACACAATTCAACATTACCAAGAATCAAGATGACAATCAGTTAAGCTCGTTCCAAAATAAAAGCATCTATATTCGTTCCAAGTTTTCAGTACATTCAATTGGGCACAGCGTGTCCTACTATGGCATTCAACTATAACTCCGAAACACTCCATAGTAATGAAAACCCAATTTGATTGATCCCAAAGTAAAAACATCCTAACATCCAAAATCCCAAATTTAACACTTATAAACCTCTGTTCATAGTCTCCTAAATGGAAGAAACTAGGGATTTAGTTCGAAGGTTGCTTACTCGGACCGCCACGGAGATTGACGCAGTCAAATCCACATCCACACTGAGGACTCTCGAAGAAATTATCAATTCCGAAACTCGCCGACGCAATCCCAACAGAGAAATCAAGATCGTCGCCATGTCGACTTACCTCCACGATGTTCAACCAGAGAAACAAGACTTTGACGCTGACTCCAGTCAAATCGTAGAGCCTATCTTTCTTTATGTATCCAGAAATCACAGATTTGTACCTGAGCTGATAAGAACCTTCGAGCGCAAAGCTGCAAGAATCGTTCCAATAGGCGTGAAACCTTCCCGTGTTTCGGTCTATGTCGTATTTGATGATGCAAATTCCTTAACTAAAGGGGTAAAATAGTCAGTTTTTGACAAAAAATGAGGAGCAGCGTGAATTTCCTAATTTTAGGCGTGAATTTACTAATTCCCCAAAAATGAGATATATATTTCTTTGCCTTGTCCTATAAGGCAAGTTCTACGTATGATGATAAATAAAATTTAGAAGACCGATGCTGACAGTACATACCATCCTTTGCCATCTCCTTGGAGCTTAATTAATTTATCAAGCGGCTGAATGATAAATATACTAGCAGTATACATCATTCTTGTAATTTCTAAATCATTGGCCAAGGTCGGATAAATCATTGGCCAAGGTCGGAGAAGTCGGCAGGAAGGCAATTGCTACATTTTGAAGGTATTTAGGCAGAGCGAGCATCTTCTGACAGCAAACTGAGCATCACATTTTAAAGGTATTTAGAGCAAGACGGAGCGTGCTTCAAACACGAAAACAAACATAATCTTAAAAGTTTTAACTTTTAAGAAAGAAACAGGCTTACAGGCCACTACTTATCCTTATAAGAGATGTTTACTTTCTGTAAACTTTTTTACGTCATAACGACAATATCTAAAAAGTATCATCATCTTGAGCCAAATATAATGTCAATTTCATTATCAACAACAAAATTCACCCTACCATAAAGGTGGTGCTTTGGCTAAAAGGGTGTGAGAGTTGATGTAGCCTTGAAATGTCAATATCGACCCTATGGTTTACAGACAACAAAGAAAATTGTAACAAGAGAATATACACAACTTCTAAGCAGGCTTGCAGAAAGCGTGCAAGCAATTACTAGTAGGATATACTGAGAGAACATGTGCAAAGTTATATCATTTGAAAATCATATACGCTGTCATAGTCTCAGAATTGACCCGTTCGTATGTCCCTGTCTAAACGATCTGCATTGAGGGTCCCAGGAAGCTCTCTAAAATCTTCATTGAAGATTGAATAAGCACTGCATATAATCGTCAAAAGAGCTCAATAGGTGCTATATTCATTACTTAATGATATTACATGCTATCAACCTAATAAAATACCTGACGTCACCTGGTTTCCTCTGTCCAAGATTCAGGAGAATGATAGAAAATCCTGTTGCCAAGTATCTGAATAACAGCAGAAAACATATCGATCAAATTAATTAGAGACCTCTTTCCTTCCCAAGAAAGGCTTCTAACAAGTAATAAGATGGAGACTTACATATAAAGGCCCAAGATCCCATTTGTGGGCAATGGGTGCCAATATGAACCATAAGATAATGGCAGCCCATGCTTTCACAGCTTAATGAGAACAAAGCCATTAGGATGATATCTATCAAAGCAGGAAAAAGGAACATTTCAAAAAAAAGTCCCAACATATATAATGATAGAATTCAATAAGCGTTCAATAAGATGCTGACCTGGAAGCTTCAACTTATTATGTAAAACAGAGTAAAGCTTCCTTTTCCATCGGCCTGTAGAAGGTGGGAGTTGAAACTTCTAAACATTTCAAAAAAGTCCCAACATATAGAATAGTCAGCCATAAATTATTTTCCAAATAAATGGGGCAATACAAACTGCATTTTAATACCAAAAGAATCAAATTATTTGTACCAGATCGTCGTCGTCATCGTCCTCCTCCACGACAGCTCCAGACGGCGGCTTTGGTTTGACCGCAACAATCAGGGAGTCTAGAAAAGGCATTCAACATTCATTTGTAAGTTTGTAACTTAAAATTACTTCGGCTAATATGAACGGAATGAAATGATATACAGTCAAAACAGAAAGTCGCAAGTTTACAGTTTATATTACACCAATGGTAACACTCTTTCCATTTTCTAGATTCAATTCAATATCATTCAAGCTACTGATGTGCGTCGAACATCATTCAGAAACGTAAAGATAGAGAACTACCTCCACTATTGAGTTTGAGCAATATGTCATCCCCGTCATTGCTATCATGTAGTGGCTTCCCTCTGAAAATCAGTCTCAAACTCTCAACCGGTAAATGGTCTTTATCCGCAATCAATTTTCTTAGATCAGACACCTAATAGTTCACGAGAAAACAAGTATATTATCAATATTTGATGAAGGAACACATTCAAACAACTACAGTGACAACAAGAAACAAACATGACGTTGCCATGATATGTTTACAGAACTTTGAACGAATTAGCTAACATTTCATATCTGACAAGGTTAGTTTTAAGAGAGATAATATGCTAGCCTAACACCATTGTTATAGTGACCTAAGATTATTCTACGACTCAGAATAAAGATAAATCATTTGAAGCCTTGATAAAAGTGGTTCCTCTTCCTCCCAATTGACAATATGCCTACTGAGTGGGGAAATATTTTCACAAAATTGTTTCAGTGATATTCAAGGAAGATAAAATTGATCTCGATCAGCATATATAAACAATGGTTCAGCTGTCTCAATGTCATGCTAATAAGGCTATTCCGAGCATAAATTCGTAAAATATGGCAGACCCAAGTGGTCAAATGTTGAAATTATAGCATGCAATTTGACATTGACGAGATAAATTGAAGATGATCAAATTTACAAATCATTCAATACGCAACCTTGATGGAAGAGGGGACTCGAAGTCGAGAGGGACGACGAGGGCCTATTGTTTTGAAAGTTATCTCCACCATATCACCGCCGACAATACCATTCTCTCTCCGATTGCTCTCCTCCATCTCATCCGAGTAACTCGACGATCGGAATTCGGAAGCACTAAAATTCGTACTTTGGTCAAATTGGATTCACAAAGAGAGAGAGAGAGGGCAATTGAGATTGCATTGCAATAGAAAAACAGGTCCTTCGAATTTATTAATTTAACACTTCACTCCCTAAAGTTTATTTACATATCATTAGACCTTTAAAGTTTTTGTATCTCCCTCCCATTAAATAATCTGACGTGGCGGTTAACGCCCGCGTCCATTCACCCCCACTTAAGAGTCAACCCACTGAGCCGCTGAGCTGAGTTGATAGTTATGACCATTTCGGTTTACTCGGTAATCGGGTCAAATAACGACCCGACTTGCTTGACGTTTGTAAAATTCCACGCGTCAAAAATTCCAATTTTGGGGTTTTCAGATTAAATTCCAATCACCAGAAACCCTAATTCCAATTTGGGGTTTCCAAAATTCCCGTTAGTATTAAAATGGGCATCATCTTATCTCTGAACTGTTGGACTAACAGATATTGATCAATATTATATGAAGATGGCATTTGAATGTTTATGCTCTCACAATCTATTAGGAGTATAAATATTACATAACATGAAAATGGATGAGAGCTTGTTATTGACTAGAATTGATTATGAGAGCTTAATGATTTTCACAAGGCAGTTGTCCACCGGCCTAGGTATAGGCAAGTACGTGACTTTTGATCCTGGATTAACTAGCTCCAGCCTGAAAATCAAATAACACAGGAACTTTCATCTGTTAAAACAAGTCCGACAAACATTTTGGAATGGAGGGAGTACTACTAACAAGGCAAAACAAAAGTGGTGAGAAACGGTCAAAAAAAGCGTCTGTTTCTCGTCACTTTTGTTTCGCAATTAAGAATGTATCTATTACAAGAGCATAAACAAACTGACCTGTAATTGAGGAGAAAATGGTGAAGGGAAATAGTAATCTCAAGCTTAGCAAGATCGGCTCCTGGACAAGTCCTGCTTCCTAATCCGAATGGTATGAAACTTCCAGCTCTCGCTCTATGGCTCTGGTTTTCATACAACACGTCAGAAACATGGATACTTAGTAATCGATTAAAAATAAAAGGAAATTCTTGCTTACAATATCCCATCTTGAAGGATCATATTCTTGTGGGTTGGGGTAATTTTCAGGATCCATATGAACTCCTCTGTTCCAGATAAGAACTTTCCATCCTTTAGGAATGGTGTAACCGTTGAGGTTTACATCAACCTTAGCCTGTCGGAAATTGCAAAGGGAAACGTTGGTTCTCCGCAACGTCTCGTCGATTACCTGTATACATGTGTATAATTCAATACCTATAAGCTAAATGAAACAGAAGAAGTATTTTTGTCAAAATTCTAACACGAAAGTAAAAAATAGAATTAGAGACCTTAGCAAGATAGGGCATTTGTTTAACTTCCTTAAGAGTCAACCCTTTTTGTGTAGATGGCCTTGTCTTCATGATCTCCAGTTGCTCCTTCTTTGCCTTGTGCGATACTTCAGGATGTTGATGTAAGTAGAGAATGGCCCACATTCCGGCATGAGCGGAGCTTTCATAACCAGCCAATAAGAAGACCAGTAGTAAATCAATAATATCTTCATCTTCCAATTTTATACCATTCTCGTCTTCGACTTCCATTAACAGATGAATCATTCCTCTCTTGTCTGAAACATCACTATTACTTGTTCTTCCTCTACTCTCATCCAGTCTACCTTGAAGGATTTTGATTAACATTTTCCTCGCCCGGAGTGCTCTATAGAAAGCAAATCCTGGGAAATTAATAGCAGATGCTTTAATGCCGGAACTCAAATCTGAATAATACTTGTTCATTGACACAACCACTGAGTCATCACTGTCACTTCCCAGGAATATATGTGTGATGACTCGGAAAGCAAGATGTCTCATCTGATTCAAGAGCTCGATTGGGGTGTCCTTATTTGACCATTCCTCCAAGGAATCCTTGACTATGGTCTCGATATGGTTCATGTACATGGAAAGAGCTTCATGGCCATTGATCGGAGACGTGGTCAGCTTTCGGAGACGCTTGTGTTCTACATTGGAAATGCTGTGGAACGATCTTCTACCTGTCAGCCTCTTTGTCGCAGGAGGGTAGCCGAGTCCGAACGTCTCCTCGTTGGCGTAGACAGATTTGCACATCTCCGGTGAGCACACTATGATTGTTGGCCCCCCGAATAGGTATGTCCTGTAAATTCCTCTTCGACCGTACCTACACCAGCTCCAAAAATCCATTTCAAGATACATATAATTGCAAAGGGAAGATTGCGTAGGCTGCATACAACGACGTCTATATATTCCAACTTTTAGTTTCATAAAATATAGCTAGCCAACATAGTATGATCTACTATAATTATTATGAGAAATAGACCAAACAAAAGAGTGGACGACCTTTTAATCATGTTGTGGATGAAGGAATCAGGGTCGTCGGACTTGAAAGCTCTAACAAACTGCCACATGTTACCGACGAGAGGCCAGCCCATATCTCCAGGAGGCAGAGTTTCTCCCTGATCATTCTTTCTGCTGCTCACATAATACCACTCATTCAAGTTCCTGAGGATCTCATATATAACTAACACACAAGTCAAAATTGCAACACTCAGCCACAACAAGCTGTTTATCTCCATTTTTTATCTCTTTCTTTATCTCCCTACTTGGAAGTAGACAAGTTGTAAATGCATAATAGAAGTAATTTAAACCTACAATCTACTTATACTATATAATACTATAATAGTAAGGGTGATAATTAATTATTTTGTTCCCTAAAAAAAAATTATTATTATTTTGTTAAAATAAGAGGATGAAACAAATTACGAAAAAATAAAGGAAGGACATGACATCCTAATATTCAGTAAAACTTCAGGGAGGTAAAATATTTTACCCATTCATGTAATGTTGACATTAAACTCTTAAATGTCACACTTCACAATATGAGATGGAGTAGAAGTAAACTGATTATTGACTTTCAATTCCAAATCGAATCGATATGTCGGACTTGGAGCAAGTACCAATTAGACATGTCAAGTCTTATTTCTCTTGATAACGTATGACGTTTATGTACGTCGACGTGTCTAACTTACAGCCAATTGAATTTTCTTCATAACTTTTTTCCAAACATAGTATATTTTTGGTGCAATTCTTCCAACTATGTATTGCCAATCAGGTTCGAATTGGGATATATGAAGACATGAAGTTTTGTTTTAATTTATTACAAATATACCAACTGCTTGCATTAATTCCTTCGACAAGAAGACAATGAAATTTCATTTCAAACCACATCATTCAGTGATTGAAAAATAAAATTTCATTTCAAACCTCTTAAAAAGCGTGTTTTTATAGTAAAAAACACGCATTTTGACTATAAAAATACACATTTTGATGATGTTTTGGAGGCAAAGACCGACCTTGTAATCAATCACACTCTAAAAACAGTGTGTTTAAGAAGCTAAGCTAGCTCGAATTCTAGAGAGAAACAACAGGTTACTATATTAAGAAAACAAGGCAAACTTTCAGTCAGTTTTGACAGAACTAGCAGTTTGCCAGCAATATTTACAATTTGGACATTAAACAAATACACAAATCGAAAACAAGAAACCATTTAAAGGCAATAGCAACAAACATGACAGCCAAAGATTACAGAGCAATCCCAAGCTGTTTCAGTACGGAAACTTAATTTTAGCTGTCCTTTGCTAACCTTCATGGTTTCCTAAACCAGCCGGTCCAAAGACGTCGGCGGTGGGTTCGCCATAAGAAATAGAGATAAGCTCCGAAATGTATTTCTCGGTTTCTTTGTCACAATGATCACCATTGCATATTGCTGCTCCGTTTGGAATTTTGGGAGTAGGCGGAGCGCTGATCACATTCAGATCCTTTTCCGGTTCAACGTAAGATATTGAAATAAGTAGTTGCCTTACCAATTCCCGTTTTAGTTCATCATTACGTGCTTTGATATCCATTAGCAAGTGATCAACTAGCTGTTCCTAATTGAAAACACACAGTTCAATCATTACAGGCATTTCAGATGTAGGAACAAATATATTACCTATACACACCGCAAGCTACATTTTATGGCCAGATCCGTCTCATAACTTGTGTGCATAAAAGAACAATGGACTTGCTCAAACAAAAGAAGGTAAGCCAATTAGTAAAATCCACTAATAGAATCTCAAATCACATCTGAATAGCATTACAACATTCAAAAACACATATCTCAGAGTCACAAAGTTTAATTTTTCATACCACCCCATTCACTTTCAGACCTTAACTAGCATAATAAATTACGAACCTGTCATGTAATTTGAAGGTAAGATTGAACTTCAAATCAAGAAACAGGAAATCAACAGTCAAAAATCCATTCCCAATACAAAGATGAGTCAATTCTCAGATAAAATTACGATTTTTTTCACCCTAACATGAAATCTTTAGATCGACACGCCAGAGTTCGGATCGATAAAAAGAATTCCGAGATTAAAAAGACCAAAAAGTTTCCAACTTTTTCAGGAACCAATCTGGCAGAAAATAAGATCGGATGGGGAAAACATCATTAAAGAGTTTTACAGAAAAACAAAGAGAAAAATCGTACCTCTGACTTGAGAAAATAAAATTCCGTATTGTACGAGATAGAAAGAAAGCTAGACAGTCTATTATTATCAGTAGTAAATTCGAGGTACACGACGTACACAATTAATTACGATTTTACCCCGAATAAAGATTCTTTCCATTAACGTCCCGGATTCTTCTAGAATTAATTTAATATTCCTTTTATTTTAGCACTTTTCAAAATCTACGGTGTTTCTTTTATAGTGTCTGTCGTCATTATCCATATCCTCGACTCTCGTGTCCAATATTCGGTTCACCATGCTAGCTCGGTTCGATTTTTTGAGTTGAAAGAGTCTAGGCTTAAGCCCATGTGTAAATGTCTGAGTCTGGGTCATGATGTATGTTATAATTTTTTAACGTTTTCGTATTTTTATAAAATCAAATAATCCATATAAAAAAATTTCACGTTTATTCAAATATGAAAGTTAATATATATTCATCCTAATGTTTTCGATCACATCTTTCGTTTAACTCACTCCATTAATATAAAAAAAAATATGCAGACTAATAAATCTTCCAATTGTAAGAGCATACACATTGATTCGGTCGTCTAATCTTTTCGCGACATTCAAATGGATCGAAGGGGAGGTATATTAGCCTACCATTTCCATTCCAATGGTCAAGCTTTACAAAACATTAGACTTCCAAATAGACTATCATATGAACATTAGTCATCAATTCAAATATCTGAATCTAGAAAATCACAGATACAAGAAAACATGAAGTACAACAAAGGTAACTATAGCTTGATCGAAGAATCCTTTCCAGATGAAGCAGTATTAACTTGTTTCGATAAATAAGCTTAGAATTTCCACCGACAAGTCGAGCATCCTTTTCTACAAGTTCCATATACTCTTCCTGCTTCGTTAATTTATCCATATTATCCGTTATTAACGATAACGCTGCTTCAAGCATGTGCTTTGCATTGTGTTGATGAGCAAAGGCATAGCTCATGACTGAATTGTCCCAATTCAATCTTGACACCAGAAACTTCTCGCAGTAAGATTTGAGATGCTTTACCTGATATTTTTCAGCCAATACGATAGATCACAAGCCATTTGTTCGTCCAATGTCGCCTCTGCTGTGTACAAGTAGTTGACGAATGCTCGAAGTGCATCATAAGACACCTCTCCGATTTTGATTGTTCCACTCCGACTCTTCCTTCCATTTCCGTTCTCGAGCAGTTTTTAAATACCGGAGAACGAACTCCCCTATTCAGATTTCAGCTTAGCAAATTTCAAAATCAGAAATTAATCCACCC
>JANIEQ010000406.1:0-23459 GCA_024708375.1 Oxalis stricta | reverse complement strand
CTCCAATGTACCTCCCTTTCACGAACACTCTAGGAAGGAACGGCGCCGTTTCGTCTTTCTTCTCTTCCTTTCATCAACTCCTTGAGCTCTTCCCTAAACCCCTCTGTCCATCGACACGTCCCTCTCGCAGATTGCCACGTTGAAACCCTCCATCGCCGACCGGACAGCATTGCACGCCTCCGAAAGTCTTCCTCACGCCCCTCAACGTCGTCGTGTAGATGACGATTTTGTCCTCGCCCCCATTCGGTAGGGCAAAGCCGATCGTATCCCTCGAGGGCAGGATCGTCAATTGAGTAAAGGTCGCCGTTTTTGGGCTTCAGGACGCGAGATTCGTGTGGTGGAAAGTGTGAGCCTTGGGGGGTTTCGGGTGGTTCTCTTTATTTCTGTTGGCGCATTGGGAGTGCTGAATCGGAAACTGTCGTCGGTGGCTTCCAGGCCAGTTTATGACCTCCGGTGAGGATTCCGAAAGGGTGAATCGAGGAGTGGGGAATGGAGGAGTTGTTGGGCTTTGAGATTGTGGTTGCGGCAGTGACGGTGGGTCGAGGCTGAGGAGGCCGTGGGTGGTGGAGGTGAGTTTGACAATGTGGTGGTTGAGTGCGGCACTACCGAGTTGAGGTAAACTCGTACTTCGTGAGTTAGAAGATTGGATGATACGCAGCCCATGATTTGAAATTGAAATCGAAATCGATTTGAATTTCGAGATCTTATTAGGAGGAGGGAGGAGAGAGCGTGAGAGTGAAATAAAGCGGTTAGTAACAAACTGACAATGAAGACAAAAGGTTCAAAGTCTGACTTTCTTTGATTATTATTATTATTATTATCAGTAGTAATTAATTACTTTAATTAAATGCAATAGCGTTCTTGTTACATTAGATTGAAAAAAATTGAAAATAGGAAGTAGTTTTTCAGATATAAATTATGTAATGGATAATTTGCTTTATTTTATTTTATAATAATTGATAATGGTCTATAATAAGTTTATTAAATAAATATAAATTTTTATGTAAAAATTTATATTTATTTTAAAATGAAAAATAATAATTAGATAGAATAAAACTAGGATGATCATGATTCTTTGTTTATCAAATTTCTCTATGATAATAAGGTTCACATGAATTATTCCATACTTTCACATACTGATGAATTTTTCAAAATTTTGTTGTGGAGTTGAACAAGTGAGATTGGGCGCCAAAGCATTTAATTCAAAATTATTTGATTGAACGTAGAGGTGGTGGAGCCACAAAATTGCCTTTTATGATTGAAATTACACATTTACACCTTTTATTTTTAAAGAAAATGCATATAATATTGTTCCTTTATTTTTATTTTATTTTTACACTAATACTCATGGTTGTTAGACTTGTTAGTAACGTAGGAAATTACTGAGAAAACGTTAGGGACGTTGGTAGAAATGGTTTCTAGGTTAGGAACTAAGAACGATAGAAACATTGTGCGGAAATAGAGGAACGTAGGTTCATTTTTTTGAATTTCTTTTTAACCAAACCACGTTGTTTCGGGTTAAAGAGCTTTTAAAACAGAATTATAAAGTAAATTTAAGATTTTTTTGTTAATTTAGATTTGCTATTAAATATTTGTGATTATTTTAGTAATTATAATATTTTTAATATTTCATACATATATTTTTTTATATTATTTTACTTTTAATGTAAGAACTTTTCGTTTCGATTAGCAGACTAAATTCTAATTATAAGCGTCTAATCGTTTAAATATCGTGAATTGCGTTATTGACCACCTTTGTAGTAGTCGTAGTAGATTTTTAGAAAGCAGGACCTTTTTCCCTGAAAAGAATCTCATGGGCCAAGCCCATACATCTTGTGCCATCTTGTCTAGTCTACATCTTCTTTATCGATTATAAGAGATTTTTTTTTTAATTTATTTTAATTATAAATTTAATTGTAAATTTTATTATCAAATCATTAAACTGTACATGGCGTTTTATTAACGAATAGTAATTTGAAACAATATATTTAAAAATTTTGAATTTAATTAGAAATCAATTTACAATTTTAAGTCAATAAATATTTTTTTTTCTATTCTAAATAGAAATTAAAACACAATAAAAACATAAGGATTCATAATAAAATTCTATCAATTATTTTTTACTAATATAATAATTTTATTCTCAATCAATTTTCCATCTATTATTTTTAAAAAATATTTCTAATAAAATTCATATATTCCTTTTTCCTATTTCTAATTAAAACGGGCACTCTATTTTTTTCCTATTCAAATGGACATATTATTAAAAAAATTATTTCTAATTAAATTATAATATATATTATTTTTTTCTTATTTTTTTCTTAAACTATTATTCCTCATAAAAATCCATTATATATATATATTTTTTTCATTTTTAATTAAACGGACATATATTATTTTTCAAACAATAAGAACAACTAAATTGATTAGATGCAATTATAAATTTTATTATGAAATCTTGATACATATATATGATTTACCTTTTGCTATGTTTATTATTTTTTGAAAATAATTTTTTTAAAAATTTAATAGGATTGTATATTTTGAAATCAAATCAAAATAATTATAAGTGATATAAAGTTAAAATAATTTTTTTTGATAGATTTAATAATTTTTAATATAAAATAATTATTATATAATTTTTTATATGATGTATATTTAAGTTATTAATTTATAAAAATAAAGAATTTTCGTCCGTTGGACGGGAAAAATGTACGTCTCGTGCTCCATGTTGGTTGTCATGCATGAAACTTGGTGTCTCTCTTAATTATTATTGTTATTACTATTATTTTTAAAGCAACAGAAATTGAGGGTAGTGAAATCGATTCAGAATGGAGTGTGAAAATAATTGAGGGCTAAATCAGAAGAACAGAAGGATGTGGGGACGAAATCTAAATCGGGACGTTTTCGAAATAGGCACTTGGGTCCATATTTTTCTTTTCTAGAGATAGAAAGGGTCCATTTCCAGTACTACATGTTAATGGCAATCTCAGTCATTGATACACAAATGAGATGATGTTGTCTTTTATATCTTGACCATAGATCAGCATCATAGCAGAACATTATGAGAAGGACCATTATGATCTTTATAAATCGTGTCCCCAATTACGTACGGTACCCTCGAGTCGAAACGAAAAAGTAAAGAGACCTAAATATTTCTAATATTTCAGTTTTAGTTGTGACGATGACAAAAGAATAAAATAGATAATGTAACTACGAAAGTTTCACATACATGCATGTGAATTCGAAGAGTGGATATACCATTTTTCGTAACTGAATTTACTTCCCAACAACGTTGTTTTGTTATTGACAATGCACTTTTTGAGTTACAAAATCGGTCAAATCAAAAAGTTTATCTAGAAAATGTCTGTGTGAATCTCAGTGAAGTTAAACAAGAATCCTACGGAAAATATTTATGCTCTCGTTTGACTAGCTTAAAAGTTGAATGAGATTATACGAGCATCGATTTGTCAATTGAGGCACATATATGAGATTAGGCTTATCAAGTACTGCTTTTACCGAGTTATAGGCTTTTTAATTAAGAGCTCCTACAGAGTTGTAGGCTTGTTAACAGTTTTTTCTTCGGAATTGTAGGCTTGTTGATTGTTAACCTCTTTTAGCGAGTTTGTAGGCTTGTTGAGATCTCCGAGACGCGAGCTGGATGGAAGCTCTCCAAGTCATAGTTTTATTGAAAGTTTTTTCGAGTTGTAAGCTTGTGGACCTTTTACCGAGTTGTATGCAGGTTTTTATATCTAGCTAAAACGAGTTGCTCCAAACTTAAGAATTCGGTTAATCCTAATTTGGGTAATGCACGCGTCATTTACTTATCAGATTGAGTTTAATATTTCATTTTACTTAAAAATTATCACTACCTCCATTCTTAATTAATTAATTTTTTTTATAAAAAATATGACAATTAATTATTGATGAATAGCAGTATTTTTTCTATAAATTTTTTGACATGATGAAATACAAAGAAGGAAGAAAGAAGGAAGAAGACAAGAGACCAGTTTTGGAATGTCAAGACATGCAGGAGAGGAGAATCAGAAGCTAGCTAATTTGAACAGTTTGACCAGTCTACGCAATATGGGGAAATGAAGCCAACTCATCCCATATATGTACTACTATTTAATTTAGTTACAGTACGTTAAAAAATGACATATTTCTTTTATTTTTAGCCTATTGCTTGAGCAACTGACTGACTCAAGTTGGTTGAAGTGTTCATGCTCTTCGAGGTTATATTTAATTATTTTTCAATTCACTAACTTAAGAATGCAACAATATATATACCAAAAGAATAATATATATACTGTATATAAATAGTTGATATTTTTATATTTTAAATTTATTAAAAAATTAATGTATTTAGATGATAATAATAATTAAATATATTAATTTTTTAAATAAATTTTAAAAATAAAAATATAATCTGTTTAAATATGGAGATGTAGTATTTGAAGTAAAAATAATTGACATCTCTGTATTGTCCTTGAGCTGCTCTAACACGTGAATCCAATTGGCATAGGCAGTGTATAATTGAAGATGTGCATGTAATAATATGACAATCAAAGTCTGAATCAGAAAGTTGCATCTGCATGCATTAAATTTTATCTTAAACGCACCTTTGGAGTTTGTGCATGTAACATTTGTTTGAGAGTAACTCGTCCGCAATCAATTATCCAAGAAAGTCACATGTTATATGCTTTACTCCATTTTGTTTTCACAAATTACAGTATATGCGGGTGTTTTCGTTTCATGTTTTGTGATGTTCAAATATATTTGATCATATTTTTAATGATTTTAAAAAATATCAATATTTTAATTAATAATAATAAAAAAATATTTGTTGAGACTATTCAAACATGTTTTTACATTCACAAACCGCGAAACGAACAAAATCTACGTAACTCATAACTTCATTATCACTTAATTAAAAAGGAAAAAAAGTATTATGAAGTAAGTTCTCCAATCTTTACGAATATAAATATTCTGTACTTAATATAAATTCTGTACTATTGTAGATTATTAAGATATTGATAAAATACTTCATAAAATCAAAAAATTATTAGATTTATTCGATCTCCAATCTTTATGAATATAAACCTTATCCGATTAATTTTCTATCATTTCGTATACCGATAATTAAAATAAATAATTAATTTCACGACAATCAACTATAAAAGATAGCGAAAAATAACTGAGAAAAATTATAGATCTGAGAACTTCCCAGTGTCCATTTGAGGATGAAGTGAAAAAATAAAATAAATTATTTCTTTATTTATTTACATAATGAATTTTGTTTTTTCACCCACCACCACTACTTACATAAATTTAACATGACAGAATCTGACACATTTCCATTAGTTTTAAAGTCCATGCCATTGCAAAACACCTACAGGTTATCACATATTGGAGCTCGTACCCCTCTCTCTGTACCAATGTGTTAGATTCTGCAGCACATAGATATATTAATTAACAAACATAACTCATTCACTCCTCCCTCTTCTTTACAGTTATTATATATATACAGTAGTATGTATATTTTAATTTATTAATGGTGAACGAATCAAAGAATGTACACCGCCATTTTTATATATATCTCACATGACCTATAGCTAGGCTAAATAAATAAATAAGGTTAATTTGTTTGCACTACTCATCTAGCCTTAGCTATGGGGAAGAGTAGTGGAAGCTCAAGCTGGTTAACAATGGTGAAAAGGGCCTTTAGATCTCCAACGAAACAGAAAAGTTCTAGAAGGAGAGAAGAACACGAGCAAGAAGAAGAAGAAGAAAGTGTAAGTGCTAATTAAAAAAATCAACACTCTTTTTTTCTTTTAATGGATTAATAATAATT
The DNA here is from genome assembly GCA_024708375.1 of Oxalis stricta. Taxonomy (NCBI): domain Eukaryota; kingdom Viridiplantae; phylum Streptophyta; class Magnoliopsida; order Oxalidales; family Oxalidaceae; genus Oxalis; species Oxalis stricta. Next base: position 17,605 of record JANIEQ010000406.1, on the reverse strand, counting down.
ATATGTAAATTGGAAAAGAAGAATCTTTATTGTTGTCACAAAATATATCTAAATTTGACTTTTTGTATGTATAAATATGCAGAAGAGGGAAAAAAGAAGGTGGCTTTTCAGAAAGGCTTCTTCTACTAGTAGTAATAATGTCAAATGTGATGAAGTACTAAAAACTGCTACTACTACTCCTACAACTGATCATCCTTTGAGTGATGTTAATTGCCGGAGAAGGCAGCACGCGATTGCAGTAGCAGCAGCGACGGCGGCGGCAGCGGAGGCAGCGGCTGCAACGGCTAAAGCGGCGGTGGAGATAGTGAGGCTGACAAAGAAACCTTCGAGCATAAATATTAGAGCTAGAGGACTGATATGGGCTGCTGTATTTATCCAAACTGCATTTAGAGGATACCTAGTGAGTTTCTGAATAAATTATTTCTTTTAAGTACATAATTAAAGACTTTGATTAATTACATTTTGTCAATTTAATTAAATAAAATATTGATAGGCAAGAAGGGCATTAAGGGCGTTGAAAGGGTTAGTGAAGCTTCAAGCATTAGTGAGGGGTCACAATGTGAGGAAGCAAGCAAAGTTGACTCTAAGATGCATGCAAGCTTTGGTCAGAGTACAAGATCGGATGTTAAGAGATCAACAACTAGCAAGAATCTCAGTACATGATCATCAACAAGCAACAAGGAGGAACTCCATGTTCTCTGAATCCAACAATTCCTTCTGGGAATCCAATAAGTTTCTTCAGGATATCCGCAACAGAAAATCCCTGGTGATTCATTTATTTAATGCTAGCTAAGTCGATGATTTAATTAATAGTACTACCTTCATCCCCATTTACTCTGTAGTTTTTTCCATACAATATTTCTGCAGTCTAAAGAGATGAGTTACAAGAGTACTAGTGCAGAAGAGAGTAGTAAGTGGGACGAGAGACCACGGAAGAGCCAAGACGTCGAAGCAATGTTGGAAAGCAAAAGAGATGCTTCTTTGAAACGGGAGAGAGCCCTTGCATATGCTTTCTCTAGCCAGGTTTGTTAATTTCCTAGTGTCATTATCAATACTGCTTGCCTGCCTCTACATTTTTTAACTTTTCAATTTCACCCGTAAACTTTTTGAATTGACAATTTACTACCTGAATTTTGAAATCATAACGTATGTGGTTATCTATCGAAACTCAAAATAAAATATATCAGATACTTACATACTCGTCATGGAAGTTACAGCGTCTTCAATTTTAAAGTTTATCTAGCGAATTTAACAGTTTAGGTGTCAAATTGCAAAGTTGAGTAAAGTTAATGTACTATAGTGTAATTATCTCATACTAATCCCCTGCTGCTTGCAAATTTGATAGATATGGAGATCGCGTAGGGAGACATCATTTGGAGATTGAGAAGGAGTTGGAAGAGAGAGCTAAATGGCTTGATAGATGGATGGTTACTAAACAATGGGAAAACAATACTACTACAACTGATCATCATCATCAAACTCCAAACAGAGTTTCCATGGATCAACGACGAGATTTCAACATAAAGACAGTTGAAATGGACTCATTAGCAGTACCTTCATCAGCAAGACATCATCAGTATTATAATTACTCTTCCCCAAAGCAGCAACAAGAAAGTCAACAACAACAATATTATCTGATCATCAGATGACACCATCCCCGAGTCCTGGATGCAGAGGAACAAAGCCAATTCAAGTGGCGCTCAGCGAGCCCGAGATGCTATTCGTTAGCCGCCGATCATCAGACACCGAACTATATGGCCGCAACAGAGTCGGCAAAGGCCAAGGCTCGATCTCAGAGTGCTCCCAGGCATAGTCGACCTTCCACACCGGAGAGGGTGAGGAAAAGACTGTCTTACCCTGCTCCGGACCCACACAATTTGAGAAGTCCAAGCTTTAAGAGTGTGCAAGCAGCAGGGTGTTATAGTAATAATAATTATCTCGATGGAGAACCACTCCAACTACTCTGGGAGTTGTTATGGAGGCGAAATCTCTCCATGTTCAACAACTGACTTGAGATGGCTAAAATAATTTGATTTCTATGTCTTTTTTTAATCCATTTATCTTCTGTATTTTATCTCCTCCAAGTTAGTAGGAAAATATTGGACTTCATATTTACTTGGTTGTTGGAGGTGTAGTATAATTTTGTTATTCGATGACGATTTCTGGAAAAGCAAGCTCTGTTTAAGGCCCAATTTGTAAACACAGAAGATGATTAGGGCTATTATGAAGAAATTTTAATATGTTAGGGACCTATTCGTAAACATTGCACAAAGCTTCTGCAATAGAGATGAGTAAATGAAGGGCTGAGATCGAGGGAATGGTGCTCAAGTCTTCTACAATCATTTTAAGTCCTTCTGAGTCCATTTCTACTGTATTTCAATTTGGCCAAAGTAGAAGTCCTTGGAGCTAAATTCTCGGACGTTTTGCAGGTGCAAATATGTAATAGGTGAGGGGTCTGTATGAATAAATACCTTATAAATAGAGAGTCTATTAACAAGTGTAGGGACTCCATCGGTAATTACTACTAAATAATTTTTCCAAAATAAGTCCTTTAACTTAACTGAAATTACAAACTTTTGCCCCAAATTCTTACCCGAAAGAGAATAAACCATATATATAACAACAATTTGCAAATTTCCATTCCACGGTTTTTTTCGGCGTCCAAAGCTTTTGGATATTTGCTTCTTCCCGCTTCTCAAGTATGCCCTAAACTTTCAGCCTCTACTCGTTTCATAGCTAAAAGTAATTTTGATCTCTCTGTACACTATTTGTTATCTGGAATTCTGTCGCCGTGCTTAAAATCATAAACGCAGCTTTAGTACACTATAGTCGAAATCTAAGTTTTGGTTTGATCTGACGATTGTTCGTTGCACTGTGAAAAACCTGGACCAGATGCAGTGGCATGATAAGAAAATACCTGTCAGTACTGGAAGATATGAGATTGGCGGTCATGATGAGTTTACAGTACACTGAGGCCTTTTCGCATCTGGTAAATTTAGAACCTGCTGCCGAAGAGGAAAATGAATACATCATCTCTCCTAGGAAAGGTGAAGTTTGGGCATTGTATCGAGACTGGAGTGTGTATATGAAAGTTTCTGATTTGGAGAAGTGTGCATACGATATTGTGGAGGTCGTGTCTGAAACTGCTATGCAGATATCTGTTCATTTTCTGGAAAGGGTCAATGGTTTCAACATTGTATACAAAGTTCGAATGGAACTGGAAACTTCCCTCGACTAGAATAATCCCTCGGACGGAGATGCTTAGGTTTCTCACCGAATTCCTTACTTTCGGTTGTCCTCGGAGAAAGGTGGGAGCCTAAGAGGTTTCTTGGAGCTTGATCCTTGTGCCTTGCCTACTCATTGTTTTTCAACTTAAGCAAGTCATAGAACGAAGAAGTCTACTACAACTGTCAGAAACTGTTAACATCTTTTTTGTTGTTTTCCGCCAAAGTTTTCTTTTGTTGCTGGTAGATAATTACACCAGATTCAACTGTCGAGTTTTCCGGTATATTTTTTGCTCTATGGCTGATGATACTTCTTGTTCAGTTGCTTTCGTTGGATTTTTTCTTTTGTTGTCCTGTTCAAGAAGCTAATGTCTAATTAGCTGCTCTTTGTGGTCATTAGAAATACAGTAGTTATTATCTATTCTGTGGTGTATATAGTTGGCCAGATCAGAGGATTATGCTAAATGGATGTGAATTCCGACTTTTGCCAAATCCTTCAGTCCCTTCTTTCAAAATATATACGATCCATGATTATATATTAAAAAAAAAAAATTAAAGGAGGCGTTCCGAGAATCGAACTCGGGACCTCTCGCACCCAAAGCGAGAATCATACCACTAGACCAAACGCCCTTGATGAGACGTGTATCTAAGGTTAAAAAATTGATCAAAATATCATTTTGAGTTTTGAGTTTTTTATGGGAGGGCACACAGCAAAGGCAAGTTGCCAAATTTTGTTAGCATACTTAGCAAGCATTATCTCCGTCTCAATATATGTATCAAATTTTCACATACAATTGGCAAGATTAAAAAAATTTTCATCTATTTTTGGATGAAGGTTGTAATATATAATCTACCATTCAATTTCCATGGAGCAGAAATGATAAATGGTGCTGGGGCTGTTTTCTCTCAAATGCGGAAAGTGGGTCTTGGAGCTGTGATTAGGGACAGCAGGGGTGTTATTTTGTGCTGCCAATCAGAGTTTTGTGTAGCTTCTCCCGACATCCTCCTCTCGGGAGAAAAGGCTTTATCCATGGGCATGAAGCTTGCCATGGCATGTTGAATCCAGAATGCAATTTTTGAAAATAGATTCTTCCACCTTGTTCGAGCTCATTCGTGATCTGGACTGTGTTTCTTTGTCTTGCCATGTATTGCTAGAAACTATTAGAGCTGACATTCCACTTTTTGTAAATTGTAGCTTCAACTTCACTAAGAGAGGAGTAAATTGTAGCTAATTAGAAACGCAATGTGAAAGGCAATTTATCTCCCTCTCTCACATGTAGCTCAAATTGTATGGAATGAAATCAATAGTTTACTTCAAAAGAAAAAACAATGTAGGGAGTTGCAATTTATGTAATATCCCAAAAGTCAAGCATGTGCAAGTTTTTTTTAAATTCTGCACATCTTAAACTAAATACACCATTAAACAGTAACTCAGATCCAAAGCAAAACCATCAAATACCAAACTCATATTAGACAACACTCTAACAACATGTTAACAACAAAAGTAAACAAAAATGAGATTATTGTAATAATAATGTAATAATAACCCATCAACATGAACAAACAAGAAATCTCTTCTATTAAGAAAGATTAGTACTCCTAATTAAGTACAGAGTCGTTCTTCTTAACTCACAAAAGGATTAGATCTGAAGGGGCTTTTTTGCTTAAGTAAAATATTGAATTGATCTTTTTGACACTCAAGCTTTGTACCCCAATAATGCCTAGTGGTTTTGGATTCGATTGCTTTAACAACTCTAGAGAATTCAACAAACCCTTTTATTCCCCTCTTAATATGGGGATTTTCTGGTTCTGGTAAGGCTCTTCTTTGATTAGCCATTGATGAATTAACCTGTTCTCGAGAAGACAATGACCTTTCGCCAAAAACCAACCTTGAAAGCTTATAGTCTTGATGATTTATGTTTGAAAAGGCATCAGCGTGATCTTGATCTGACAATTTACTTGTCATCAACTTTGGCTTGGATAGTTTGATGTGAACTTTGTCTTCTTCTCTTTTAAGATTCTTTCTTTTCTCTAGTGTTTCTCTCTTGTTGTCTTGTTGGCTGCTATTACTTGACTTGGACATCTCAGTTGCAAGATGTTGGCAAACTCTCTCCATTGCTTCTTTTCCTCTTCTCTCTTCAGCAAGCTGTTTAGCCAGTCTCTTACTGATAGACTCTGCTTTCTTTCGAGATCGATGCTCCAACTCAACCTCTTCCTTCAATTCTATCAGTTGTGCCCGAGTGAGTTCCAACTCCCTCTCCATCATTGACCTCAACAATGTCAGATCCAAAAAAATTGGATTATCGTAAAGCTTCCAGCTATTGCAAGTGAAGAGATCTTCGGATTTAGAGACTTGTTCACAACTTTTTGCCATCATCATTTGCTCCATTTCTTCTTCCTTTGCTTTTCTTCTTTCTTTCTTTCTTTAAGGAGGTGACTGACTTTTTTCCTGTTATCAACTTTAGCTAATGGAGATTTTCCCTGTCAAGAAAGCAGCTTGTGTAAGTATGTAGGCCCATATTGAAACTTTGATTTGAAGATATATATGTGAATGAAATGTAAAAGAGGAAAGTAATGAAACATCACATGCACCTCATCGTCTTAACTGATTCACTCAAGCCACAATGTGATAATATGATATATGAAGATAAGCTTTTGGATCGTCAATTTCTTTTCTGCCACATCTATCACTCATTAAATTTATTTTTTAAGGGAAGGGAAAGAGTGAAGAGAGTATTATCACCGACACATAATTACACACATGTCACCTCTTTTATTTATTGCTTCTTCTGTTTTGTGTAAACAACACCACAGGGCTCCTACCTACCACACAATGCTTGACTCATGGGAGTTAGAATGTATATATATATATATTAATGTTTAACAATCGGTAAATAAATTAATAATGCTACACTGTCTCAAAATACATGATTAAAATAAGAGTATTAATTTCCCCGTCTTTAAATTTTAATTGTGGAAGAATATGTCTTCCCTCCTCCCTAAATAAAATTTCTATCTGTCATTCTAGATTAGAATTTGAGTGTTTTTAAAGAGATGATAAAGTAGTGACTTATTGATGTATCATTTATGGGACCCAATTTGCCATTTTGATAGCAAGGCTGACTTTTTTCTCCTAATATACTGATTTGCCAATTTTAGGAAGGGGTGATGGCGCCAAGACCTACATACACCAAGTCCAACAATAAATTTATTTGGCGATATAGGTGTCAAGGAAGGGATACATGTTGATTCATAAGTTCTACTCGAATACTCCTATTTAAACTATATGTTTCATGACTCTTATAGTTCAATTCAATGTAAGTTACTTAAAATTTATATGAAACTCATAGAGAGAGAAAAAAAATCAAAACCATCATCGCAGAAGCAAATGCAATTAAGAATGAAAAATGAAACCGTAGGATTAGGCTTAGCCCTTATACATCACTATCCGATACAGAGATACAACAACTGGTAGTAAATCAATCTACAAAATTTAAGAGGGCCAAAAATATCACAGATTCATCCCATCATACATGCCCAGAACGTCTTAACACCTCATTCTAGCCGTGTAACATTTAAGTATAACATTTGCCCAACGTAAGAAATCACAACTCAAACTCGTCCTCAAGCTTTAAGGCCTCAGCAGCTGCCTCCTCCTCTTCATCGTCAATTACAAAATATGGATTATGCGCCTCAGGCATGAACTTCAACCCTGTAAATACATAGAATGCCAATGTGGCCAATTCTCCGGCCACCACACTTGTCCATAGATACTTATACGAAGTGATAGTCTCCAATGCATAAACCACCACACGAGTAAAGTAAATATAGCATATCACCACGATGTAATATTGTCTAAACAAAGTCAACTTCATCAAATTCACAGCTGCCTTCCCGTCCAGTAGTAGCCGCCTCGCGCAAGTTCTTAATCGACCATACTATCGGAAAAAGGACAGCACAGCAACAAACCACGTCGACGAGTAAGAAAATCTGTTTCCACGTAATCCAATCCTGACCATATGGTCCGGTCTCGTCGATTACAACCTGAGCTATATTTGCCACCACCTGAAGTGGAATCACTATCATAAGAACTTTCTTTTCCTTGTCTTGCAAGTAAGGTTTCAGAAACGACCAGCCGGTGCCAATCAAGACAATCAGAGTAAAAAGGGTAGTACCCTTCAAGAAACTAAATATGTAAAACAACACGTCCCATCCATGAGCACTTCCAGTGCGCTTAATAAAGGACTTATCCTCAGCTTCACACAGCAAATTAACTGCTTTTAGTAAAACCACAGCAAGCATGAAGAAATGAATCCTGAATACAGTCAATCGATTCTTATACAAGACACTGATCCACAACCCAACGAGTGTGAAATAAACTAAGGAGAGTAAGAAATACACTCTAGGAAGCACAGTTTTACCGGCGGAGAGATAGTCACGGCCACCGGACTTCTCATCCAGATTATACATGGCGGATCTGACCGACATAGTGACTTTAACATCATTCAAGCAATTAGCGAATACAAGCGTATACTGATCGGCATCGTTTTCAGAATAGAAAGTACCTAAACTGTTCTTCTTTCCTTTGAGCTCGTTGAAGGTCAAGACGTGCTTGATGAGGTCCGATTGCAACGCGCACGAGACTTCGCCGTCTTCCAGCTGATGTATCACGTGAAGCCACGCGTCTCGTGTGCAGAGGAAGAATCCAACTTTTGACAAGTCAAGGTCGGGGTTCGTGTTTGATAATGAAATTCCGGTAACATTCAGCTCAAGGCGGCCGGCGTGAGTGAATCCAAACTCATCGAAAGGTATAATCGGCCGAGAATCAGATCGGAGGTCGGAATGCCTAATTTCGGCTGAACTGAGAGATAGTAAACAAAATACTGCCACAAGAAGAAGACCACCGCATCGGATTGAGTAAGCCATTGAAGTGGATCCAATCAATCAACAACTAACTCAATCTGATCGGAATCGTTTCTACGATAGATCTGTGATTTTCCAGTGGTTTTGTTTAAGTAATAGTGGAGTGAAGTGATGTTTATGAATATGATTGAACGACTTGATTTACTTATTAGTTAATGTGTCTAATGACGAAATGGTCCTATTTATTGAGCTTCACGTCAGTTTACAACCATAGAACTTTCGTCGGTTTGGTTATTTTGGTAATTTGAGGTTTTCCTATAGCGATAAGTTAAAAGCTCCTTCAATCAGGTAGAGACATACATTCGGTTCGTCAGTCTCGATCTAAACTCGGTTTTGAACGAGTTTGGTCGATAATCTTAGCTCGGTTCAATTTTAGCAGAATGTAGAACTACGCAAGCATGATGATACATAGAAATTAGAATAGAACTAGTACTAGAATTGGTAACCCATAATTTAGAATTCTGGTACAGTTATCTGGTCCGGAAATGGAAGAATCAATCCACTTCTCGATTTCCGTTTAATCTAGTGAATTTCTGACATTTTTATCAAGAAATATTACTACTACCTCCATCCCAAAATACTCGTCACTTTTTATAGTAATATTTTGGGACAGAAACGAGTATTAGTTTGCAGTAGAGAAGAATGCAAGAGCTCCAACAAACGGTGCATTGATGTAAGTTGCAGGCTCAGATTGCTGATAGTTATTCCTATCGTCCGAGAAATTGTCTCTGCTGTCAGGACCACCTACAATAGCTCCAGTCAATACGTTCGGGTTTGGCGATCCAGAGTAGAGATAACGAAATCCGTCATTGCAGGAAATTAGTCCAGGATGCGCGTGAATAGACGGAACAGAAGAGCCTCTATGGTGCAAGTGTTGTGGGAATTTGTTTCCGAAGCCGACCATGTAGGACATTTTGCCAGGATTGTCTCCTAGAATGTAGTCTACTTGCTTTTTGGCCAGAGCGATTAGCTTTTCTGTAGTTATGGTGGTGCTTCCACAGTTTATAACTCCTCCATGTGTGCTTAAATATTTTGCATAAGTCAAGAGGAGGAAAGAAGTGGATGTCACGTATTGTAAATTGCTTTCACTTGCTTTGTACAACAGACCACCTGTAATTGTAAAAAATAAACAAACAATTAAGTAACAATCTTATTATCTGCTACCTCCGTCCCTGATTTCATGTTTTGTATGCAATTTGTTTAAAAAAAGTGACAATTAATCAGGGACGGAGAGAGTATGTTATTAATTATGACTGATAGGAAAGTTTTTCCAACCTGGCGTGTATTGTGCCTGGAAACTAGATGTTCCAGGAATGAGGGAGCAGATATAATTGTCGGAATGTGTTTTGTAAAGCTGAAATTCTTCTGCACTGTCCTCAAGGAAACTCTGATAGACATATGGACATCAGTCAAGTTTTAATATTACGTTCATCATAAAATAGTTGTCGATTTTTCTATACAACATGCGTGTAAACATCGACAAGTATTTTGGGATAAAGGTATAAGTATTCTAAGGCTAAAAAGGTAAGTGAAGAAACTAGTGGATAAAACCTTGGAAAGGAGGACTTTAGTCCCAGGACGCTTATCGTCCCAACTGAAAGAATAATCATCCTCGTCCGCTCCCATTGTATGACCATTAGCTTGGATGTAAGTTAAATATGAGTTGTCTTGAGATGCTCTATGAATCCACGATGCTCCCCATAGAAGCTCGTCCTAAAACCAAAAAAAATACTTGGTGTTAAAAGACTAAAACTTGTAGTAATTGAATTCATACAAGAATTAGTATTTTTATTGTCTAACTTACATGATATCCTGAATAAGAGCAATAAAATGGGCAGACGACGGAATTGAGAGAATCACTATAAGAACCTCTGTACTTGTCTGCAAAATCAAAGACTTGCTTAGCACTATGAAGCAACTTGTCCGAATAAGCAGGATCGGAGTCTTTGAACACAATGGAAGCAGCAGCTAGAGCAGCAGCAGTCTCCGCTGCCACGTCAGAACCTGGATTCTCTGTAGAAACTTTATAAACATTTCGTGGCGTGTCCATACCTTCTGGCCTTTCCCAGCACTTGTGATCCATGTTTGGATCACCAACCTGCAATGCAACATCATTTGTTGTGGATGGAATTTTCGGAATTTAAAAAAAAAGGAAAAATTATGGATGTTTGAAACATTTAGGGACTACAGTATAATATCCAAAATACAGTATTAGTGGTATGCAATTTTTCTTGAGGTTTAGTTTCTCACTTGGACATATAAACTTCCTGGAGTAGAAGTGGAAGCTTTTAGGAGATAATCAGTGCTCCAACGAATAGCAGCTTTGGAATGATCTAGCTGTTCACGCATCGAGCTGCCGAACTCGATGACACTCCATGCTAATAAAGTTGTAGTGAATGCCATTGGAAGCCCAAACTTCACATTATCTCCAGCATCATAATATCCTCCTACAAGGTCAACCTGCAATAACATTATATAAGAAATCCAATAACTTACAGTTTTGCGCCATTCTCTAATATAATTTGAAGACTAGTTTTGTAATGTATAAGTGTATATACCAACTGACTCTCTAACCTAGTGTAGTGGCAAGGTTTCAAAATTTGATATAAACCCTTAGGATGGAGGTTCGAGTACATACATGGTATGAGGAACCATCCGACAAAGCGGAATCACCTCTCCAATTGAGCCTTTGGTTATCGGGCAGTTTTCCCGATCGCTGTCCCTCGAAAAAATAGAATAGACTTCTCAAGAGCATTAGCATAATCTTGAGTAGTAAAAGCAGAGCTAAGTAAACAAATACTTAAGAGTGTGCTAATTTGTAAAAGTACTGATGAAATTTTATAAGCATAACCCATTGGTTAACTAAAATTAGGCTTGCTTATGGATTTGAGATATTAATATTGCTAGCTTGAGGGGGCTATTTATAGGGGAAGGAAAGAGAGCTACGAATGTTGTATAGTAGACAAAAGTTCGTTGGTCGTTAACTGGAACATGAAAAAACAATAGAATATTTATGTAGTTCACGGGATTAACTGCGAAATTTTGGAAGTTTTGTAGTTTGGACAAGACAAGAAACATAAAATGCAAAAGCTTTATCCAAAATATTGGCCTTTCAAAATGAAAATTCACAAATAATGAGCTACCATCTACCATCTAGCGGTTGAACTTATCCAGTCGCATGCTTTACATAACTGTATGTACTTCTGAATGAATGATTTACGGTATTGGCGGCTTGCAAAAACTATTCATAAGTAATGGTTTATTATGGAAACGAAAAAGAACATTAATCTTCTGTTATTTTTCTCTCCATGCAAAGTTTAGCAATATTACGGGGTACAATCGTTGACAAATACGGATCAATTAGGGAATCAAATTTTTAATTTACAGTGTAATTAGGTCTTGAAAGTCAAAAATTAGGCGTAAATTAAGTAAGAAAATATGGAGTTTTGTTTGGAAAATGATCGGATAGCGTAATTAATGCCGAAGTATGGTATTGGAGATTGTAGAATCAATTTTTTCTTGTCTTTATTGAAAGTCGCGGATGTGAATACGAAATTCACATGATCGATCAGAGACAACAGCCTTCAATCAGACCGAACAATAATAAAAGTTTGCAAGAATAGGTTTCTTTCCTAATTAGACTTACAGATTATTTTCAACCCTCTATGTAACGTAACATGTGACTAGAGAAAGAAAAAACTTTCCGCACCTTTAGAATTCACGTGTTCGTTAAATTTGGAAATTTTGGATTACCTCATTAATCATTAAAAGAAGGTCAAAAGATCGTTCAATTATAGATAATCTCGGATGAAATTCATAATTTTCTAATTAATTAGATAAAATCGTAAATGTAAATGGGCTAAATCCAACCCAAAAAGGTTAGTTTAGTGGGGTGGAGGGATGCACAACACTTATAAGGTACCATAAATATTGATTCCTCACTAATGTGGGATATATCAACACGCCATAAATATTGATTCCTCACTAATGGGATATATCAACACGCCGTATAATTTCGGATGAAACCCATAATCCTTCTAATTAACTAGGTCGCCTAACTTTCTGGTTGGAGGATTGTCAATACTTATAGCATAACTGGAATGTGGAGTTAAGACGGTTCGGGCCTCACCAATGTGGGATATATCAACACGCCCCGCCAGGGTCCGGTGCCCAACTCGAGCACGCTTAGAACGTGGAGTTAAGGCGGCCCAAGACCCACACGCGTAGCACAGTATGGATCCCGACACCAAATACGGTCGAGCTCGAATACCATGTAAATGCACCTAACTCTACTGGGAAAGCAACTTAGTGGGCGAAGGATTCCTAACACTTATAAAACACCCTAAACATTGGTGTCTCATCAATGTGCGGATATATCAACAGCAAGTATTATCGTTCACAATCAACGTTCATCCGATAAGAACACCTACTGGACTAATTAGTACATTGAGAGATCACTAAAAGCAACTAACAAACACAAAACATTATTTCATAGGTGGATCATGGAGAACAGTGTCCGATAAAATCTCATCGCTACTTATGTATTCTTGAACGACTTAATTGGTACTATCTCTAGAGTTATAAACTCTCTACTCGAAAACTAATTAGCTGTCAGGAATTAATAATTATAGTTATAGAGCTGACGTATGTTCATGGGAGAACTAACACTTTGATCTCCATCGAGCAATTCTTTGGCAATGATCTCGTTAGCAGCTTTCGTCGGGTGATAAGCATCCCAAAACACAAATTTCGATCTATCCTCTTGCAATAAGTACTACTTGACAAACTTGTGTTTGGAGTAGTATTATTAATTACCTCGAAACATACAAACGGCGGAATATAGCCTCCACAACACTGGACTATAGACGTCTTCAAACTCGACATAGAAGTAGAGAAAAGAAGAAATTATTTTCAAAAGATTAAATAGTAAATTTTTTATATTAATTTTATTGAAACCAACCGTATTGACGGTAACTGCGTATGATTTTGAGGACGATATCGTAGGAATTTGCATAGACAAAGACGGACTCGAGTCTCAATTCTTGATTTAGACGATCAAGCATCAAATTTAGTTTGTCGTTGTAGCCTTGGATTATTTCGTCAACCTTCATCGAGCAACTTCCAGCTGGTAGTAGATTGATTGCACGCACAAAAGGTATGCATCCTAATGGTCCAACACCGACAACTATGAACTTCCTAGCCCCTAACTTGTGCAAACGCTTATAATTGACAAATATTTCTTAACATTAGTAACATGCAAAATGCTAGAAATCATGATGAATTTGGAAAATTAAAATGAGATATTACAGAATAACGCAATATTTATATATATAAAAAAAATTTTAAATTTTATTAAGAAAATCAATGGTTGAGATTGTTTAAGTCTTAGTTATCCCAAATCGTCGGATGAAGTGATATTGTCAGAATTAGGGTAATTAAGTTGAAAGGCTTATTATGTATGTATGTACCTTAAGCTGTAAGGTCAAGTTGGAGATCATAAATTCTTGAAATGTTGAAGGAGAGACATTGTCACTATCCAAAAAATGGGATTGATGGTTGTATATAGTTAATGACATCATTGGAGCCAATTGTGAGAGAGAATATTGCCTTGTTTAGAAAATCCTTAGTTCGAGTTTCACCTATTGCGTTCCCCATTTGATTTCTGGCTCCTCAAAAATTATTCACTTGCTCTTTAAGCGGTATACTCTGCCTATCTGCATGCAGTAAATTAAGCCATTCTAAGTCATTACTAAGTATGATTGGAGCCAAAAATTTTCTATGGCCAAAATTATAGAGCACGCTATTAATAAAAAACTTGACTGAAAATTTTTATATATTTATAGGCCAATTATCTAATTTTTCATTCATATACTAAAATGCAATTTATTGAAGCGATATAAAATCAAATAAACAAATATTGTTTGGAAAATACATAGATTGGATTTTTTCTAAATATGTATTGAATTATTTTAATTTTTTACTATTTATATATAAACAATAAATATTTGAAAGACTAAATAATTTTTTTTTTAAATTATGTGGGTCAATTGACCTCATGGTGTCTCCACCACGTGGGAAAATAAAGAAAAGAATAATTCGACCTAAAAAAGTAGTAGATCATCACGTTCACCTAAATAACGATGTGCATAGTAATTCTTTGATAGTAAGTATACTTACAAACAAAATGCCAGTTTGGTCTAAAATTCCAGAAGCTCCCGAAGCATAGTTAATTCCTCCCAGAAGTGCATCAGCTTGAGAATTTGGAGCTAAATATGGTGGTGGAAATGTATTAGCCCTAGAAAGCCTGACCTGATTCATTCACAAAATTTAATTATCATGCTTTAATTTCTCCAAGAAATAACATTTTGTAGTTGATACATTATTTTATTAAGGGTAAATTTAGAAAGAAAAATAATTATTATTTCCTATACATAGCATAGCAAATTTCAGATATACACAGTGTGTTAAATTCATCAAGGATTGTCGTTTTTGCTGTTTTCTCATTGGTCAATAAATATTATGTAGCTATGTGGATTTGGTACATTACTTGAACAAATTTATAATAACAAACACTTAAATACTACTCTATGTTCTTCACGCTAACTATACATAATTGTGAATATGCACCATATATTATATGATACACATGAAAATATTAATCAAGTGGATCTAATTATTTTTAGTTATTTGGTGCTATACACAAGTCCAGGGAGCTTGTCTCAGAGTGATCTATCTATACCACATGGTATTTAAACATGAAATTTGACAAAGTTTCTTATACTTGGTACTAAAGAAATAAATTAGACAAAGTTTCTATTTGCAGACAATCTTTTCATTATGGAAATAAATTAGTATTAAAAACACCGGGAATTTTCTGTTGGATTTGTCTGTCATTATCAAGCTAAGAAAGCATGGGACACCTAAATATGAGGTATATTCACTATGCTCCTAATTGATGTCCCCAAAATTGGAATTTTATGTAATATTAACTCCGTAGTTATCAATTTTTCTTTATAATATGCATGAAAAACGACAATATTTTAAGGACAGTAGTATTTATTGATGAGAAAAAAATGAAAATTAATTTACCAACAATATCAGAAATAGTGGCCATTGGTGAATCTTCCTGTAGGACGACTACTGGAAGGCTTAAAGTCGATGCCATAAGGAGGGGAATCGGCCTTTGACAGAGTGAATATGTAGTTATTGTTTCCTGCATCAACAAGTGAGTCTCCAAAAACAAATGAAGTAAAACAAAGAGATGGTGAAACGTTCAAAGACAGTATAAACATAGCTATTTTGATCATCAAACTAGCGAAAATAATTCTAAGGGAATCCATTATTTAGTTTTTTTTTCCCGATGAAAGTCAATTGTAGGACTGAAAGAGACTTAAATAAGAGGCCATATGTGTGTACTTATTAATGACTATTGATGATGTTTGCTTGTAACAACTTTGAACATGTCTAAGGGGAATTAGTCAAGAACCATATCATGTACACTGCCGGGTAATAGTTTCAACCAAAATGCCGTACCTCAATTATTTACGACTTATTAGCATTTTACAAGCATAGTGTATTTTTGGAGCTTTCAATTTTTATTTTTTCTTCTCGATGATTGGCAAAAATGTCTCATTCATTCTACTAACAACGTCCAATCTGATAAGTTCGCATTACCTCATCCGGGTAGCTCATTGCAAAGAGAAAATATACAAAATTAGAAGAAAAATTAGGGGTCCGTTCGTTTTCATCCTTGCTCCAAGTTGTTTTGATTTTTTGTTGTTTTTCAATGTTTTCCATCATTTAGAAATTTACTCTAGTTAGATTAAAATAATATTAAATTTTTTAGTAGGTGGTTAACATTTTATAATTAAACAATCTCCAGTTAGGCCAACAATCCACGGAACAGATTGAGTCACGACCGTAACTACAACCTGGTCGTGACCAAGACAATGTAAATCCGACCGATTGGAGACCAAAATCGACGTCCAAAACTTCGTACCCAAGTCAATCATCAACAGTAACAAATTAAATTCAGCCAAAACAGTAAGTGTCCGAAAATCCAAACTTTCAATTCAAGTCGAATTAGTTCGATATTTAAGTTGATTCTTGTGTAGAAATAGAGTATGAGGACGTAGAATAACATGTATAAAATTCAGAGCAAACACCCAAATTCACGAAGAACCCTAATTATAGAAAAATGAAATTAAAAACTTACCAATTGACGTAGGAGAAATTGGCGGTAGAATTAGGACTCCCCGTGACGTGAGCTACCGAAACTGGTCGATGAAAGGGCCGGAGAGTGGCTTGCGAGTCGCCGAAGCCGACGACGAACGAGAGAAACGGTGACGGAGAGAGATGGTGAAGAAGATGGGAGTTGGTACGTCTTATTTATTACAAGATAAAGTTTAGTTGTCTTCTTTATTAGAAAGGTAAAGTTTGACTATTTGACTAACTCTAGTAAGACATAAAAAAATATTAATTAATCATGATTAATTTATTTAATCGTATATATATGCTCCACACCGAACGCAAACTCTATGTTAGAACATCAAAAGCAAAGCCAAACAATACAAAAACCCGGAAATCGAACGATACTTTTAGTGTTCTGGTTCAGCTCTATACTATGATGCCAATTTCTTCCTTTCCCTTCATGAACGAATAATAACATAGTAAAATTCAGAATCAATACTCTTAATTTTATTCATAAAGAAATTTGATACAGGTTAAACTATATGCCCCAGACTTTAGCTCATGATAAAATTAAAACAATCAATTTCAAACTCGAGAAAGAGAATCTGTATTTGAATGTCCACATGATCGTTAGAGCTTTCAAATTTACACTTTCAATTGAAGTTACCAATGGCTAGTATCAAAAGTAAACTCCAGAGGGAATTAAAGCAAAAGGTAAAAAATGAAGAGGAGATTTAAAGCTCAGTAATAAAGCTCAAATCCGCATTTCTCTCGGGCATGGTGACGTTTGATGACGCAACTTTGTTTCTCCTTTAGCAGCCGACGTTGTCGATAACTGAAGCTAACGGACAACACTTACAAAGTTAGTTAAGACAAGGTTGAGTCCGTTATTTTATCTTGCTGATGCTGGCAAATTTTTTATATTTCTACTTTTGAACATGTCCTCCCTTTAAGTTTTAAAACTTACAATATTAGTTCTTATCGTATTGTTTTTCTTTTCCTCTCTTGTTGTTATTGCCAAAAAAATTTTCCCCGTTAAAGTTTTACATAAAAAACTTGCAATTTCATGCATTACATGTAATTTTTGGACGTTAAAAATTTGAATTTTAGAGTCTCAGTTGAGAATAATACATAGTTTTCAATATCCATGCCACATCTTTTTCTTTTCTTTTTACAAACGGGATTCTATAATTATTATTAAAGAGATTAAAATCATCGAAGTTAAATTTATGTCCAACATTAAAATAACCACAACTCTACAATCTCCA
>JANIEQ010000401.1:0-14693 GCA_024708375.1 Oxalis stricta | reverse complement strand
GCTAGTGTCGGCGGGCCCTCAACGACATGGTCCGCACGTCGCACCCAATGACGGACGTGCCGTCATGAACAGCTGCCCGGTCCACGGCGTCAGGGACGACCTCTTCGTCCCGTGCAAGCTCTCGCACTCGGCCGATCTAGAGGTGCCCGTGGCACATGCCGCAGGCGACCGAACTCGCCGCATCACCTCGTCGGGATAGTGACCCTCCACAACATAAAAATAGTGGAGGTAAGTCCCGGACATCCATATATTCTCGCCCTCACGGCATCCATTCGGTAGACCGACAAGCAGGTCGGCGTACGGTGTCCAATCGAACCGAAACGAAATGAGGAAAATAATTGTTACAAATAAATTAATATTACGAAAAATAATAGTCTGAAAAATTTAAAATACATGGGATGGAGTCGGGACCGAGAGCCGATCTCTATACCCTACTAGTGAATGGTCGGTGATGGTAGTCCTCGACATAGGTCTCGTCCACTCGCGTCGATTAGCATTTAGTAAACTGCCTAAAAAACATAACTTAATGAAAGTAGTTATAATTTATAGAATTCGCGAACTTACTTTGCAAGCAAGTGGGAGTCCGGAGGCAGCTCAGGCCCTCGACGATACCTTGGCCTCACTTTAGAAATCCTCGTCCATGCCCATGACCGGACGAGTAGACCGCACATGAGAGAATTCTTCTCACCGGATCGCGCCGAATCGCATAATGCGCGATATGTGTATGCCGAAGGGCGCCGCCCTGACTGAAACAACCGCATCCTCTCCGGGTCTTCTAGGAGGCGCAGTGTGAATAGGTCGATTTTATTCTGGCCGTGATCCGGAAAGAAGCAACCGGCGAGCAAAAATGCTAGCATACATCGCGCCCTTTGAAGCGCATCCAGCTCGGAGGTAATTTCTTCCCCGTGAAGTCCCTGGAGGTGGGCCTTAATACTTGTCAATTTTATGCCGGTCTTGGAGGTCTTCTCCGGCACGAAGCCCAATAATCCAAATAGGTACCCATCGATGTCCGGGGGGTACGCCTCGGTACCGGTTACGGGGCACCGTCGACCCGAAGTCCGAGCAAGCACCTCCACGTCCCGTAGGGTAATGGAGGCCTCGCCGACGGATAGATGGAAGGAATGTGTCTCCGGCCTCCATCGCTCGGCTAGTGCGGTAAGGAGGTGGTGGTCGTACTCCATGTGCCCGACCTTCGCAATCAAGCCGAAACCCATCAACCGTATGTAGTACATGACCTCTTCGGTTGCATACCCTTCGTCGTCCCCCATGCACTCCCGGAAGAATAAGTCCGCTCTCCTCATCCTCATAGCATCGTCGACGTCCTCCCCGGACGAAAATATGTCGCGGGACCTGTGCTGCGGCCGAAACCACAGTAGATCATCCAAGTAGGACCTCGCGCCATCCAAGAGGATCTCGCCGCCATAATCCGAAAAAAATAACAATAAAAATTAGTCCTAAAATTAATCACCTTAATAATCGCCTCGTAAATTTTAATAAAATGATTTCATTTGAATATATATTCTAACCGTTAAATTTTCTTATAGATCATTTTATATTTTTGATTAAATTATTTTATAAAAAAAATTAATTAATTTAAATTATTTAGAAAAAAATAATCTAAGATACCAAAATATTTAACCGTCTCAATAAATTATTTATTAAAAAAATATACATTTAAATCTTAATTACTATGTAATAAATTTTATTTAATAATCTCCTATTTAATAAACAGAACTACAACTTGGAATGAACTCAACAGAACTACAACCTGGAATGAACTCAACAGAACTACAACCTGGAATGAACTCAACAGAACTACAACCTGGAATGAACTCAACAGAACTACAACCTGGAATGAACTCAACAGAACTACAACCTGGAATGAACTCAACAGAACTACAACCTGGAATGAACTCAACAGAACTACAACCTGGAATGAACTCAACAGAACTACAACTTGGAATGAACTCAACAGAACTACAACCTGGAATGAACTCAACAGAACTACAACCTGGAATGAACTCAACAGAACTACAACTCGGAATGCACTGAACAAAACTACAACTCTGAATACATCATTACATTGCAGAAATACATTAAATTGCAACGAAAATTAAATACAAACAGAGAAAAATACCTTACTCGTCGGAATATATGTCCGTACAAAAAAATCGTGGAAATATTCGTTCGGATTTGATTTCCTTTACACCTCAAACTACCGAAAATGATAGAACTCTAATAAATAAAACAAGAGAAGTGAGAGAAGGATTGAAAATGACGCAAATGAAAAGGAGAGACGGAGACAGCTTATAAAGGCTTAAGTCTGCCGGTTTGAACTCAAAAATTCATCCTCCAAGACACTTGTCACACATGGAATGAAAGAAGTCCACGGCAATGACACGTGTTCTACATGCATTTGGGAAAAACGGCAGCATTGGACCGGCACATGAGGTTGACGGTTTTGTGTCCCCCGTGACCGCAATGCATATCACGGTTTGTGTCTCGTGACCGGCAAATGTGATCTAGCCGGTTTTGTCTCGTGACCGGCAATGAATCAGCCGTCTTGGTTTTGACCGGCACTTTGGCGCTAAAGTGCCGGTTTTGTAGGCTTGTCACCGGCAATTTCTTTGCCGGATTAATTAAGGTTAATAAGTGTAATTAAGTAGTCCCGACCGGCATTCCCATTGCCGGTCGGACTACATCCGCTCACCTTTTCTGCTTTCCGTTTTCCAAATGTTTACATGTATTTAAAAAAATATACATATGTAATTTTCTCCTCCTTTTGGTTTGGCTAAAGAAATTGATTCGAGATCATTTCAAACTTATGGTCCGCTTTAAATTTTAATTTAGTTCTGGTTCTAATTTATATGCTCATCCTGTCGATATCCTCATAACAAAATTGCGGAACTAATAATTCATTCCAACATCCGTAAGGGCACAAAACGTGTGAGAGGTTTTTTCCATATGTTTATATCTGTAATTAATGTGATGAGTTATTACCAAAATTGGTCTATCTAAAGTTTATATATAGGCTTTTATGTTTCAAAACTCAAATAATATTATTATATTTATTTTAAAATGCATATAAATTTTATTTTTGATTTGTTGTATTTAATAGGAGTATTTATCATTTACCCATATCATAAACTTTACTCTTTGGGCGACGTTCTTTTTTCATTTCATTTTGATAACGTTCTATCTATCTTAATTATCGAAATTATTTGTCAAGTTTTTTTGTTATAAAAAATAAGCTGGAAGATTTTATTTCCAAATAAATAAATAAATTCATCAAAATCTCATTCGAATTAAAAAACATTGTGACTTTAATTCAAGTTAATTTCAAAAAAAAAAACTTTTAAAGTTAACTTGTCCAACGTTCGAAAAAGAAAAAGTTAACTTGTCCAGAAATTTACTTGCTCAACAAGGTGGCAAGGTTATTTGCTCAACAAATTTATATTAGTTCGTGTTTTATTTTAGAGATTTTACAAAAAAAAACCTTATAAACTCCCCGGAATCCCAATTTATTCACGCTTTTGCCACTCAACGACGGCATTCTATCTCCGACTTGTCAACATTTCAACAGAATTATCCACCCTAATTTCATCCCCCATTTTGCTCTAAAGTGTTTTACTTGTTTGCCACTGTTCCGATCGAGCTCGAAACCCTAATTTTTTCTTTTCTTTAAATCAGCTAGGGGTTCAAAATTAATCAATTTCGTTTAATGGCGATAGCTAAACTTGCGACGTCAGACGGGAAAAAGTAGGGTCCGAATAGTGGTGGCCGGAGAGCGTGGCACCGGAAAATCAAGCTTGATAGTGACTTTCGCCACTAAAACCTTTCCACCAAATGTCCCATCGTTATTGCCTCCGACGATATTGCCGGTGGATTTCTACCCAGATTCTGTCGCCATAGCCATCATTGACACATCTTCTAGGTATTTTTCATACTCTTGGATTATAAATTTCAGAGAATTTGCCGTAAAAATTCCGCCTTAGGACATCTATTTTTGGATCAATTAGTTTAATGGAGTATATTCTCTGAGGACTGGTGGTTTGGTTTATTTTCCCTTTTATGTTTTAAAAAGCTATTCTCACCCCTGTTCGAGATGGAAAGGCGAAAATACCCTTGCAAAGATAGGATATTTACACTTTTTCGCCAAATTTTCTTATTTAACTGAAGGGTACTATAAGTAAAAAATACTTGGTGCTAGGGTCAAATATTATAGCTGAAACTTTAAGGGGGTTTATAGTTTTCTGAAACATAACAGAGTGAACCATAGATCAATGGACTATAAGCTCAAATGTTCTTTTTTCCAAGTAACCCATTATTTTGCTCCATATATTATTATTATTAACTCTTTTTTTCTTGTAATGCTTGTTTTAGCGAGGAGGATCGTAGTAGATTGGCTAGGGAGGAGGATGATGGGAAATTGGCTATAGAGTTAAAGAGTGCAGATGCAGTTGTCCTAACTTATGCATGTGATGACTCTAGAACACTCAGCCAATTGAGTGATTTCTGGCTTCCAACTCTCCGTAGATTAGAGGTTAAGGTGCCTGTTATAGTAGTTGGTTGTAAGCTGGATTTAAGGCCAGAAGATCAAGAAGTGACCCTAGAGCAAGTTATGTTGCCCATTATGCAACAATTCCAGGAGATTGAGACATGCATTGAGTGTTCTGCAATTAAAAATATTCAGGTTTGTTTCATCGTTCTTTGTTCTTTCCATTTCTTTAAACGGGTTACTTTCTTACATTCATATGAATTGTTACCAATTCCTGTCATAAACAACACCAACTGTCTAGGAATTTCCTTTTTTCTTTTTTTTTTTTGATGATACTGTTTGATCTAATACTTTCTGTTTAACATAAATCATTCTTGACTATGTTTGAGGGGAGTGTTAGACCTTGGGATTTATACTTGAGATTGATCTTGGTGCTTTTAGTTTTCTTCCCATGGGCTGTAGTAGGTTCTGTTTCCAACATATCTCCAAATCTTAGATCTCTTCTAATGGAGAACTAGCTGCTGATTTGAACTGATCCATTTCAGATCCCGAAAGTCTTCTACCATGTGCAGAAAACTGTGCGTTATCCTACTACCCCGTTATTTGATCAGGAATCCCAAACTTTGAAGCCCCGATGTGTGAGAGCCTTGAAGCGGATATTTATTCTCTGTGATCATGACAGAGATGGTGCACTGAGTGATGCTGAACTGAATGACTCCCAGGTATCTTTTTTAAAGCTCAATTTGGCTATTTGGAATTCCATAGCATTTGAAGCTTGATATATAGCAAAAGTTTATGTCTTGTGTGCGTGTTTCATCATGATTCTTACAGTACTTGTACTCAGGTTAAATGTTTCAACGCTCCACTTCAACCTTCTGAAATTGTGGGTATGAAGAGACTTATACAAGATAGATTGGAAGATGGAGTCAATGAGCATGGGCTAACATTGGCTGGATTTCTCTTCCTCCATGCATTCTTCATTGGGAGCGGGCGTCTAGAGACCACATGGACTGTACTACGAAGATTCGGATACAATAATGAGATTATGCTTTCCAAGGAATTCATTCCAACATCTTTGAAATGGACTCCAGACCAGGTAACATCTTTTGGTACTGTGGGGATCTTTATTTGGTCAGATAGTTTTCAGTTTTCTCTGAAACCTCTGTTGTTGTTTATTAATGTGGCTAAACCCAATATTTTACTTTCTTCAGCATATAATGTTTGAAATTGATTGCTTCTGTTTTTCATTTCTGTAGAGTGTGGAGCTAACCAATGAAGCCGTTGAGTTTCTAAAGGGAATCTTTGAACTTTTGATGGTGATGGTGTACGTCCTATTATGTTCCATAACAATACTATTTCACTTTTAGATATTCTTTTTCATGCCCGTTTTAAAGCTGTGCGGCTAGGAACCATAGAATGGGGAGACGCATAGATTCTGATCTCTCTATTATTTTTGGCAGGACAACAACTTTGCACCCTCTAGAGGTTGACTGACATATTTTCTACTGCCCCGGAAAAGTATTTTACTTAATAACCCATTTACATGCATCATGTTGGGTGATGTTAATGTAATCGACTGATGGTTATCTCTTTATGAAATTTTAGTCCCTGGAACGAAACTCCATATATTGATGCTGCGGAAAAGTCTGCTTCAGGAGAGCTATCACTTGATGGGTTTTGTCATTGGTATTCACTTTTTCTCTATTGCCACTGTATTTGGCCTGTCTCTTTTGTTGAGTAGAAAATTTGCATGTGATTTGTCTCAAGGGAAAAGAACTATCTCCTTTGCACTTCCTGAGGTGCTCATATTTTTTCATTATCTGCAGTGGGCACTCATGACACTCTTAGACCCTGCTCGTCAGTGTGGAGTATCTGATATATATTGGATATTCTGCTGATCCTTCTTCTGCTATTCGTCTAACAAGGAAGAGAAAAATAGATCGTAAAAAGCAACAATCAGAGAGAAATGTTTTCCAGTGCTATGTTTTTGGTCCTAGCAATGCTGGAAAGTCAACTTTTTTGAATTCATTTCTTGGAAGGTGGTGATAGTTAATTTGTGAATTTATGGCTACTCCTAAAATCTCCTGTTAACTGTTTCTGTTCAAAATTCTATGTCTGAATATTACTACTGCAGGCCCTTTTCTGATTCTTATAATGCAACCGCCGAAGAACGTTATGCAGTTAATGTTGTTGATCAAGCTGGGGTAAGAGAAAATTCTACTTTTCACCTCTCTGCTTGATTATATGTTTTTCGTTTACTTTTTTAACCTCTCTACTTTGAAGAACTTTTTTGTTTAGCTCACTAAGCATGCCTTCTTTCCAGGGAACTAAGAAAACACTTGTGTTGAGAGAAATTCCTGCTGATGGAGTTACTGTAACTGCTGTCTAATAAAGAATCATTGGCTGGTTGTGATATAGCAGTTTTTGTTTATGACAGGTAAAAGCAAAGAGGTTCGTGGTCACTTGTTTTTACAGCTTCATTTTAATAACATAGCCTCTTTGAATATAGAAGTGAATGCGTGATCTGGCATTTTTTTACATTATAATGAGGCCGGTGGTTCAAGATGCGGATGCAATTTATGTATATACATGATACTACTCTTTCATTTTTCCCACTTGTGGAATTATAGAAGCTTTGTACGGTTTTGTAGTTCTAGCGAGTATTCATGGAAACGGGCAACTGAACATGCTTGTGGAAGTTGCTACTGCATGGTGAGGATACTGGCTATGAGATGCCTTGCCTTATTGTAGCAGCCAAAGATGATCTAGATTCATTTCCGATGGCAATTCAGGATTCAACTAGGGATATTCTTTTTGTTTCTCTAAGGATCAAAATTGGCTCCTGAGAATATTCTTTTCATATGGGTCGAACATCTGTTGATTTGTTTTCTATGGATGACAATGTTTGTCTTTATAAGGTTACTCACGACATGGGAATCGAAGCTCCGATTCCTATCAGCACAAAGTTGGTTGATTACAGTAACGTCTTCAGT
Source organism: Oxalis stricta (assembly GCA_024708375.1). Taxonomy (NCBI): domain Eukaryota; kingdom Viridiplantae; phylum Streptophyta; class Magnoliopsida; order Oxalidales; family Oxalidaceae; genus Oxalis; species Oxalis stricta. Next base: position 7,202 of record JANIEQ010000401.1, on the reverse strand, counting down.
AGGATTGTAAGTGCAGCAGAACATCCTCATTTGAGCATTCCTGAAACTGAAATTGGAAAAAAGCTACAAACAATATAACCGGCACATAAATCGTTCTCTTATGTTTGTCTCAGGTATTGTTTGCAATGTCCTTGTGTTTTAGCGAAAATCCGAAATTGCTCCTTTGGATGTTCTGATAATTGAACTCATGTTGGGTACAGTGGGAGTTGCAGTGGCTATTGTTGGACTAGCAGCTTACCGTGTTTATGCGACAAGGAAAAGTTATTCTGGTTGAAACCGGTTGAATGTGGGCCCTGCAACCTTGATTAACCAGTCTCACTTTACTGTGTTCTCTCTTTAACATTGTATATATATATCATGGTGAGGGAATTCGAGTATTACAATGTAAATATCAGAGTCTTTTCTTTGGAAGGTTTAGCTTTTAGGTTGTAGACATCGTCTACGCTCTCATTTCAATTTAACAAGTTTGTAGATATGCTTTGTTCAAAACATACATCTTCAAAGATGTAGTATTATTTTACAACCCTGAAAACAGAGCTCAAGTGAAACAACACAAATAAAAATGTTTTTCAACATAGAAATTGGATCATCAATAAATAGAAATGGGGACAGCTCTGAGTGGTTGAGCCTTTTGCAAAGTAAGACCAAATTTTTCTTCCATGTCTAACTCAACACCCCTCTTCAAGTTTCCAATCAAATGAGTTTACAAAGCTTAGCCAATAAAAGATGTAGCATTCTCAACGCATATGGCAAACCCTGGACACAATCTCCTGCCTCCCCCAAACGGAATCAACTCAAAATTCCACCTCGGACGTCGATATCTGATCCTAGAAACCTCTCTGGCGAAAACATTTCGGGATTTTCCCAAATATTGGGATCTCTACCTATTGCCCATGCATTCACAAGGATTTGTGCTCCCTTCGGGATCATATACCCATTTATTTCCACTCTTTCCCGGCCTGTCGCGGTAATAACAGAGGAACTGCTGGGTGCAATCTCATTGTTTCTTTTATCACTGCTTGTAAGTATGGAAGATCGGCAGCATCCGAGTCTTGAAGCTGCTTGCCTCTTCCGATTGTCCGGTCAAGCTCTTCACAAACTTTTGACAAGGTCCTCGGATTTCGAAGTAATTCTGTCATCGCCCATTCTAATGTTGTTGATGTTGTGTCAGTTCCTGCCCCAAATAAGTCCTGTCACAGAAACATTATCTATTCCATTTATCCAATCCTATCCAAAATGCTTCAATAGATCTTTAGAATATGTAAAAAAAAAAGAGATTATAATGCACTCACCAATAAAAGATGGATGATATCTCTTCTTGGAAGCTCCTCACTATCATTTTCACTAATGTTGAGTAGAACATCTAACACATCATTTGTACTGTTACAGCCAATCTCCTTCCTCGATTGCAATCTTTCGTTGATCCATATTATCAAAAACATCCAACATTTTCCCAAAATGGATCGCCGTTCGACCTCTAATTCCTTGGAGATCCATATTTCTAAGAAGTGGAAAATAGTCACTCAAATTAGGTTTTCCAACCTCTTCCATTATATTCCTGAATATTTCCATGAACTCTCGTCCTGTACCTGAATTAGAATCAGATAGATCCACGGAGAAGAAAGTATTTGACAAGAGATTGATGGATGTATCAAAAACAAGTTGACCGATATAAACGGGTGATCTATCCTCGACTACATTTCTCAACATAAGCAATGAGTTCATCAACTTTCTTGCGCCTCAAGTCTTCTTTCTCGTTGAGTTTCTGATTGGAGAAGATATGAGAGTTACATATTTTTCGAAGATTTCTCCACTGTGGTCCGACTGGTATCCAAGGCATTCCTGCTTCATGGTGGTTAAGAGCTCGAGTGGCGTCAACGACCATTCTGTTTGAAAATGGAAGGTCGTGTGTTTTAAGGACTTGTTTGGCAACAGTTGCTGAAGAGACGACAACGGTTGTTATTTGGCCTAATCTAAGGCTGATTATAGGACCATGAACCTTTGCAAGGCTGGCTAGGGATTTATGAGGCTGAGCACCGAGTTCTAGAAGGCTTCCGGTGATCGGAAGAGGGACCGGACCAGGAGGAAGCTTGCTGGAGACGCTTCTGGTTTGAAAGGCATGAAAATAAAATCAAGGTGAGGAAGAAACATATAAAACAACTAATTATGATCAAAAGCTCCATATTCAAAAACCTAAAATCTGAACAAAACATAAATTAGAAGCCTACAGTTTCATTTTCTGATCATTTCTATACTTCTACTCATTGTAAATTAATCATTGTCTGCAAAAATGTAAAATTTATTTTCAATTTGTAACCAATTCCCACATGCTTAGTGACTCAATAGTACTTATCTGCCACCTCATGCTCAATCTTAATTAATTCATTATTGATTACTCCATAATTGGATCTTCCGGTGCATCTCTCAGCTAACTTAAGAGTCTTTCAATGTTGGTTTATAATAATTATTCTATTATTAAATACACAGATCTCGATCTTCGACTAACTTTGTTTAATATTCTAAAACATGCATATACCAATGGGTTCCCCTAGATGACCCTTATTAAATGTCTTGAGAAGGATAATATATTTTTTTGGGTTTTAGGCATTCTTTTTTATTTTTTCCATACAATAAGTAGTGAAATGTAAGGAAACTAGAAAAAGACAAATGGAACTACAAAGTCCATAACACTTATTTTATTTATATTCATTAAAAAGAAAAAATTAAATATATTATCTTTTAAATTTTTCAATAGTCAAATATCTAAGCATAATAATAAAATACTCTCGATCAAAAGACCTCAATCAAGCTGAATGCATCATAGTTACATTAATTACTTCATCTTTACAATTGTTTACTTCTATTTTGTGCCATTGTTTTACATTATATTCTTCATTTTGTCATCATCTCATTGTTTTCGAATGAGTCCGTTCCTCTTTCCTGTAAAGTAGTTATGATTTGAGCTATAAAAGATGTTTTTTGATCAATAGCTACATGAACGTATATTATATTTTGTCCTCTTCAAGACAATAATATTAAATAGAAGATGTTTTTTGACCGATAGCTACATAAACGCATATTACATTTTGTCTTTTTCGAGGACATAATATTGAAAATGCTCGTTGAATGAACAATGCAATAAAAGCTATTGATCGAATCGATATTGATTGTGAAGAGCTTGACCAAATAGTAGGAAGATGCAACCTACTCAGAGAATTCCAGGCTTCCTTATTTACAAGCAGTCATCAAGAAACATTTAGGCTGCAATTCCTCTGTGTTATTACCAAGACAGGCCGGAGAAGACGTAGAAATAAATGAATATATAATTCCAAAGGGTTCGCAAATTATAGTCAATGTATGGGCAATAGGAAGAGATCCCAATGTTTGGGAAGATCCAGAAAAATTCCTACTTGAGAGATTCTTCTATATCGATGTGAGAGGTCAGGGGAGGTCGGAGAATATGTCCAGATTTGCCGTATGTGTGCGTAGGTCAGCTTAATTGTGAATTCTTTTAATGGAAACTTGAGGGTGCAATAAAACAGAATATTATAAACAAATAGGCAACAAGTATTAATTCTTCAATAACTCTCAATTCTATAAGGGCCACGACAACATCAAAAAATCGAACCGAAACTGGATTCAATTTAACTAGATCGAATCAATTGCTACAGACTATCATCGTTCAATCCATCAGGAGAAGTAAAATTATACTTGTGATAGACTAATTGAAAAGCCCAAACCCAACCATGATCGGATAGTAAAATAATAATTTGGTTTTGACTTTGATAGCTTTGTAATTATTTATGTTTCCAAATAAAACCTAGAATTCTATGTCTTTTTCTGTTTTATACACCAAAACCTTAAGACGTAAACATAAAAAAATCATCTCGAAAATAAGATTTTCGGGATAAGCTAATTAATTAGAAAAGAAAAAAACTCATTCCGGAATAACATTCCGGGACCATCTAATTAATTACTCTATACCCTAATTAACGAATGCTCATTCCGGAAATGACATTTCCGAAACGACTACAAATGTTTACTTTTCCCACAATTTCCAATAAAATATTTACGTTTTTATTTTTTAATACACATTTATAATTTTCAATTCTGTTAAGTAGGAATCCTATAGTGTAGAGATAATTTCTGGCTGCTAACACTTCCTAAACCTAATCATAATTGGGCAACCGAAACCAACCAATATCTCGGGCTAGCTTTTGACTTTCACACTGAAGATTATAAGTTGGTTAGCATCCACTATAGTTCTCATAGTTATTTAGATAACTATTCTTGTGTTGAGATTTTCTCTCTCACAAATTATTGTTGCAAAACTGTTTCTCGAACTGCTCCCAAATATTGTTTCTCAGGAAATCCGCCTCAAATTCTCATTGAGGCTTTGCATTGGCTTAATTATACCGGTGAAATCGTTAGTTTTAGTTTGAGTAATGAGGAATTTCATGAAATTGCATTGCCGGAAAGACGTGCCATGGCCGGAGGCTGCAAACTGGGGGTTTATAAGAAATCTTCCATCGCATTGTGTTATTTTTGTGATATTCGATATTCTTATTATGGAGCGGACACAGAAGTATGGATAATGAATGAGTATGGTAACTTAGAGTCATGGGACCGGATATGGAAATTTAATATAGAAATATTACATTCTTTCCCTGACTATGGGATAGATAGCACAAATATATTGGGGCTTCAACATGGAAGTACTGAATTGTTGTTGAATGTGTGGTTCAAGAATAGAATGTCCTGTACAGCAAAAATTATCTCGATTGATCTTGAGAATGCTAAAGACAATAATGTTTACCGTACCATGAGTGAACATGGCGTTGGCGTCACTCCTGATCAAAGTAGAACTACTATATACTTTGAAGAAAGTTTGATATTATTGGACAATGATAATGCAGAGGTACCCTACGAAATAATAATATATTTAATTATGCTAACCTTTTCTTTTCTTTTTTTTTGAATTCCATAATCTATACTAATATATTAATATTCAATACAAACTTACATATAGTAAGACAAGTGGCATATAGACTATCCAGGTACAACTAAATAACCCGTACAATGCATGGGCTCCTAGAAAAACTAGTTTTCTTAATTGATTTTAACATTTCATCCATTATTTGTTGTTTTCTACTTCAAGTAAAGAGGAATGGATCATTGTGGTTAGTTTAGTTTTCTTTTGCTGCTATGATTCAAATGAGAAGAATTAAAGCTTTAAGTTATTGAAGAATTAGATATAATGCATTTGTTGCCTAGTTACTATCTCCATCTCTCAATACATGATACAATGTATTATATTTAAATGAAACATAAAAATACAATATAGATCATATATTCTTAGACGGAGGGAGTAGTTTTCATTTTGGTTCTCTCTCGAGTTTGGAAATTGCTGAGACAATAGTGATATGCTAGAGAGTTAATAAGATCTTGTTGTTGTTGAATATGAGATGAGATCTTGTTGTTGTTGGAGATGAGATCTTGGCAGCACGCAACAGCGCGCAATAGATCTCCGGCTCTGATTTCTCATACAGAACTTTCCTAGCCCACGTTTTTTTTTCTGAGCAAAAGTTGGCTCTGATTTCCTGCGTTACAAGAACTTTCCTAGCCCACGTTTTTTTTCTGAGCAAAGTTTGGGTCTATTGCGCGCTGTTGCGTGCTGTAGATCCCTCATCTCCAACAACAACAAGATCTCATATCATATTCAACAACAACAAGATCTATTAAAATGTCCATAGCATATCGCTATTGTCTCGCAAATCAGAGCCAAAAACCAAAACTATATCAATAAAACCGAAAAATCAGAACCGGAGATCAAACAGAAATCATTCAATCTCAGAACTAAGTTCCCTATAACCATAAAATATTTAGGCCTTATAATTTCACTTTATTAGTCCCAACCTAACTGACCAAACTTATTGACTTAAAGAGCCACAAGAAATAGCAAAAGGCAAAACAAAGTGATCTTTATTTATTCTAACAGCATAAAAACTAACAGCCAGCAAGTCTTAATTGTTCAATAACTAAGAAATCTGTATTGTAACATCTACAAGAGATGATCAAATTGAGAAGTGGGACAGCTTTGAGGGGTTGAGCCTTTTGTAAAGTAATTCCAAATATTTCTTCCATGACCAACTCCTCAGGTTTTATTCACCCTCAAGTTTCCAGTTAAATGAGTTCAGAAGCTGTGCCAACAGAAGATGCAACGTCCTCAAAGAAAATGGCAAACCCGGGACATATTATCAGACCACCCCCAAACGGAAGCAGCTCAAAATTTCTGGCCTTTTACGTCGATATCAGACCCCAAGAGCCTCTCCGGTAGGAATTTTCTTGGGATCCTCCCAAACATTGGGATCTCTTCCTATTGCCCATACATTTACTAATTTGTGAACCTATTGGGATTATATATTCCATTTATTTCTACGTCTTCTCCGGCACTGCTGTGGTGATAACAAAGGAACTGGAGGGTGCAACCTAAATGTTTCTTTGATGACAGCTTGAAAGTAAGGAAGACTGGGAAATATCTGATTCTTTGACTTCAGAGTTGCCTCTTCAAATTGCTCTGTCAAGCTCTTCATGTGTTTTCGATAACACTTCTGGGTTTTGGAATAGTTCCGTCATTGCCCATTCTAATGTTATTGCTTGATATTGTATCAGTCCCTGCCACAAAATAAGTCCTGTCACAGAAACATAATTAAAAATCAACCACCGAAATTATAGGAAGTTAATGCAGGATGTGTTGAAGAAACAATTTTCTTTTGTTATCTTGAAGGATAAAACTTTGTACAAAAACTACAAACATAATTTAATGTCAAAAACCAAGTTATCTTCTATTATCTGTCAAAAGTATGTTCATCACTGAAAAATAAGATACAAAAAATAAGGAGTAAAGTTTATGTATACTGACCAATAAAACATGGCTTATATTTGTTCCAATGTCCTCACTATTGTTTTCACTAATAAACTGAGCAGAATATCTAAGACGTCATCTTGTTGTGTTAAAGCCTACTTGCTTCCTTGAGTCGCAATCGCTCATCGATCATCTTGTCAAGAGCATCAAACGTCTTCCCGAAATGGATGGCCATTCGCCTTCTTAATCCCTGCAGATCCAAATTTCCTTGAGAAGTGGAAAATAATCACTCAAATTAGGCTTCCTGAGATCTTCCATTATATTCCTGAAATTTTCC